>CAUYQV010116264.1:0-12675 GCA_963574575.1 Galagoides demidoff
ACTTGGGAGGCTGAGGCAAAAGAATTGCTTAAGCCCAAGAGTTTGAGGTTGCTGTGAGCAGTGACGTCATGGTACTCTACCGAGGGCAACATCGTGAAACTCTGTCTCAAAAAACCCAAAAAAACATAAAATTCAAATGTCAGGGCCATAAATAAAAATTGAATCAGAACACTGCCAGGCTCATTTATTTACATATTGTCTAAGGGATGCTTTTGTGTTACACTAGCATAGAGTTGAGAAGTTGTGATAGAGTGTACAGTGTGCAAAGTCTAAGATATTTACTATCTGGGTTTTTACAGAAAACATTTGCTGACCCCCACTGCTGTAGCATTTATGTGATTTGAGGTTCTGGAATATTTTTATGAAGTTCTGAAAAAATTTTAACTTTTTTTCCAGAAAAAACACTAAGGCAGTCTTCCATTGAAAAAATGTTGACAGCTGCTTCTGAAGAACTGAAATGACACCAATAGGTTATGGTTGGGGTGACTTAGTCCATCAGTTTGAAAGGCTCCTTTCCTCTCTGTTTAAATACATCTGAGTTATCACAAGATGGTAAAGCTGGTTCTTAACTATCCAACCTGTTTTGTTACTCATCTTGACTGCGTTATGGGTTTAGTTTCAAAACATTATGAGTGCATCCAGGCTTTTTGAATCATTTATAGAAATTTTCATTTTCTTCTCAAACTCTCATACTTCCTCTGTTGTGACTTTTTTTTTAACATAAAGCTCAGACTACTAAATGGCTTACACATGTAAATAAAGCCCATACTTTTTTTTTTTTAAGAAATCAGAATTTTAAAAAAATTCCTTTTTCTTGAGAAGTTAAACTTAATTTTGCAAGTCACAGAAGTAAGAAAATGCCTTCATATCCAGTGATCTCAAAGCACCTCTGATGAAAATATATACCAAGATAAAGAACGTCTATTTATTTTTAAGTACTACTTCTTGGAGGAAATATTATTTAATGGAAAAGATGTGACTAGTAACAAATAAAGTCCAAGGCTATTTCTGGTTCTGCGAATGACTCACTTTGACTTTGGGCAAATCATCTCACCACTGTTGCTCTTTATCTGCAAAAACTGGACTTCATGCCTATGAGAGTTGCATGGCTAATCAATGCCTGGGAAATGCGTAGTGGCAGATGCTAGAAAAGTGCTGAGCCTTAAAAACAAAACCACCCCCACCCCCCCATTTGTATTCCGTTGAGGTTGGGGTTTATTGTTATTTAACATTCGAAGGCCAACACTATGTTAAGTCCAGCGTGCTGCACAGAACAGATAATACCAGTGTCCAGTAGGGATTTTATTTTTTAAATCTAGTATTTTTCACTTTTTTTTTTTTTTACCTTTATTGTGGTTGGAGGTTATTTTAGAATCTAGTAATACATCTATACAAAAACATTAAGCTTTAAGTTTAAAACTATCGATTTAAAAATCTAAATACACCCCCCCCATGAGGCTCTCCCCCGCCCCGCCAAGAAATCTCTCAAAACAAGAATTCTTCTGATGTTTTTTTCTTCCCTGCAGTTCTCCATGTTACAGTCCTTGGAGGTAGAATAGGCATAAAATACTTTGACTAATAAAATATGACAAACCACCGGATTATACGTGGCCGATTCCCAGTGATTGCCCTGCTACACAAAGCAGAAAAGTAAATGCCATCATCCCCCTTAGAACAAAAGAACTTAGGAATAAAAAACATGGAGAGGGGGGAAAAAGCAGCAATAAATAAAGGTGAGCAAAGCACCCCCGTTCTCCGCCCCTCCCCGAAGCGAGTGTGGGACTAAGTACGGCTAATAAAGTGGTTCAAGGGTAGTTATTTGGAAAGGGGGCGGGGTGGCGAAGGGAGGGAGCGGGCGAGCGGCGGCCGGGGATTGCATGTTGCATTCGACTTGAGGTTGCATCTTTCTCCTGTTGCCTGGACCACGCTCCCCCATTGCAGTGCTTCCCCATTGCTTCTCCTCGCTCCTGTCCTTTCGGCTTTCCCCCCCTTAAAACTGCTGTTGCACTGGAGGGACTTGGGGCCGCTCCGGAGCCCCTTTGCAGCTCCCGCCGGCGGGAGGGGGAGTTAGGCTCGGACCGCGGAGTTGGGGGGGCCGCAGCGGGCCCCGGCCTCGCCTCGGCTGCGGCTGCATAGGAGCCGAGCTGCAGCGCTGCACGGGCCCATGATTGCGGAGGCTCCAGAGTTTGGCCGCCGCCACTCCGTGCTCAGCCCCATCACCGCCGCCGCCGCCGCCGCCGCTGTACTGGAGTTTGGCGGCTGCTGCCCTACTTCACTCTAGTTTAGTTTCACTCACTTTACATCCGGGTTTTTTCCCTAGGCAATGGGGGCCGCAGCACACCCCGTTCCTTAGGCAAAGTGAAATAAATTCGCCGCACCGACACGTCAAGTAGTCCGCCCGCCCGAGCGCCGCCGCGGATCTCCGCCGCCCCCCCCGCCGCCGCCCCGCCGCCCCCGGGGGGAGCCCGCACGTCCTGAGAACCGCGGGCAGAGACACGGGGGCCCGGGCCGGCCGCCGAGCAACTCCGCCCGGCGGCCCCCTCCCTCCCCGCCGAGCCCCTCTCCCCCAGCGCCTCCGCGCCTCCCTCCCTCGTCCCCGCTTTCCCAGCCCCAGTCCCTCTCGCCCGGCTCTCGGGAGCGGCGGGGGCGCGCACGGCGGCGGCGGCGGCGGGCCGGCGGGGCCGCGCGGCGGGCTCCCGCGCGGGCGAGTGTGTCTGGGCCTGGGCGGAGGGATCCCCGGGCTAAGGCGGCGGAGGTGCTGCGGCCCGGGGCCGGGTGGTGAATGGGCTGGTGGTGCTCGCTGCTGCTGCTGAGAGGAGGAGGAGGATGAAGAGTTGGGCTTGTTTGTCTCCCACAGTTTCTCTCCTGCTGCTCTGATTCCCCCCTCCCTATTCCGGCCCGAGGCCTGAGTGTGTCTCTCTTGGAGGAGGAGGAGGATCCAGTTCCTCCCCCCACCCCCCTCCTCCCCACCCCCCCTTTGCTTGGGGAAGAGGAGGAAAGAAACAGCCCAGAGAGAGAGGAGAGAGTGAGTGAGAGAGGGAGAGAGAGGGAGAGGAGAGGAGAGGAGAGGAGGAGGAGGAGGAGGAGGAGGAGGGAGAAGGGAACAACCTACCATCTTAATACACTAATATCTAAAAAGTGCGAGAGGCCCAGAGCAGCAGCAGAAGCAGCAGCAGCAGCTCCAGCTTCTTCCCTCCCTCCCCATGAAGAAGAGTTCCCTCCTCCTCCTCCTCCTGCTTCTCCTGCTCAGAGTTCCTGCCTCCAGCTGCCAGGGGGGACAGCCAGCCAGCAGCAGGAGGGTGCAGTATCCCAGCTTTTCCATTCTCTCTTCTCACTCTTCTCTCTCTTTTTTCTGGAGTAGCTCTATTTCCCCTCCCTCTCCCTTCCCCCTCTCCCTCTCTCCCTCTCTCCCTCTGTCTTGTCTCTGGTGTTTGTCTCTGGGAGGAACTGGGGCTGCTTGCTTAGAGTTTGTTGTGGGGAGAGGTAGGGGGAGGGGAGGGGTGTGTGGGAGGGAGGAGGGAAAGGGGGGTGTTCTCGTCAGGACCCCTCAGTCAACTTGAGATTTGAGCAATAACTTCCCCTTCGGGGCGCCCCCCTGTGTGCCCTTCTCATTCCTCCCCCCCTAAAGACAATGGGAAAACCGTGGCTCCCCCCTTCCTCCCCTCTGCCCTCCACCCCTCCCCAGGATAAATTGGAAGTAAGTTTATGAGCAGCCTCGGGAGCCTGGGCGCTGAGTGCTGGGCCGGAGCTGGTGACAGAGGCGGCGTGCCGGGGGTGGCTGGAGGGGGCGTCACATTGTCCCGGCGGGGGGCCAGGCTGGGGGCCGCGGGCGGGGGCGGGGGGCGCGGAACCTCGCCCGCCCTTACGGCTCTCCCTCGGCCCTGGGATGGTACCCTTGGCTCTTTTACCCCCCCCACCCCACCCCGGGATGCTGTCGGGGGGAAGTTTTTATTATGATTATTTATTTATTTAAAAAAATTTTTTTTTGGAAAACCATCTTGTTTGGAGACTGAGGGATCTGAATTAAAAAAAAAAAAGCTGCGGCTGCTGACGCTGCCGGGCCCAAGTGTGTGTGTGTGTGTGTGTGTGTTGGTGCATTTGTCTTGGGTGGCCGGAGCAGCGTTGGGGAAATTCCGCTTATTCTTCTTCTTCTGCAACTTGTTATTCTGGAGAGTCTGCCTGCACCCCTCACCCCGGGGCCGGCCCTCCCTCATTCGCCCCCGCCGCTGGCGGCCGCAGGGCGCCCCCGGGACCCCGCGCGGGCCGGGGCGGACAGGCCGCTCGGAGAGGGGCCGCGGCCGCCCCTCCCCCGCCCGCGCCCCCGCCGGGGGGAGGGGCGCGCGGAGTGGGACTCTTTCCGTTTGGTCCAGCCCCGCCGTGCACGCAGTTCCCAACACTTCTCGTCATCCTCTCTTTGGTCTCTTTATTCTGCTGAGCGGTGCTGTTAGGATTTCTTTTTTTTCCGCTGACCACGTTCGCGATGGTGGGTAGCAGCAAGGTGGCCCTGGTAGGGGAGGGGTTGGTATCGAGATTGGGCACCGGGGGAGAATGTCTCGTTTCAACTTTGTCGCTGGTTTGCACCCCGGGAGAAGGCCACAGGCCGGTTGTGGGGTGCAGATGTGCTGAGAGTGATTTCTAAGTAGTTGAGTTGTTGAGATGAGGGTACGACTGCTAATGGTAGGCAGGTTTTGTTTTCATTGGTGAATCTGGTGTCATCATATTCCGGTCATATGTTGAAATATTCTTTGTTTAGGTCTTGAAGTAGAGGATCTCACTCTGCACGTCCACATTGTGTTGTTTTTAAATGATGTCTTCGGGAGTATGGATTTCTAGAATTTCAAATGTGAGTTAAGGTCCGGGCGTATGTGGGCCTCAGCACTGGCCTTGACAGTGAACTTTGTGGCTGTGCTTCGGATTTCAAAGATTTGCCCCATAGCTAGGGTGCAAGTTGTGCATTTTTCTTAATAGTCGGTGTCAGGAATGTAGAAGCTGGAGCTGGGGAAGTTAGAGAGAGAAAGAACATTTGTATATTAATAATTGATAGCTGAATATTAGAATCAGATTAATTTGGGTTGATGAAAGTTTTTTTTTTTTTTTAAAGCAATTGTGCACTCTAGGAAGGAAGCCTTTTCATAGGCACACTCATAAGGGTTTTTTAGGGTGAGAGGCAGGAATATCTCCTTTTTATGAGGATACTCATCAACATCTGTAGTTTTATTGAGGCCTGGTAAGGGTGCTGAAGTTGGGGCTAAAACATGTAAACATAGTTTTCAGTGTTTATGTTATTTGTTTATATCTGATGTTCACTCACATTTGGGCAGTAGAAATAAATAGGTCAGCTTTTTTTTGGGATTCTGAAGATGAGCCCCCTCCCCGCTTTTTTAAGTTTCACAATTTACTTGGTTTACAGCATTGTTGGAAATTGTTACATTTTTACTGGGAATACTATTCATTTTAATTTTGGTAAGTTCTTTATTTTCTTTTGTCTTTGTGTATATGTAATCTATACTGTGGGCTTCAAATTAGTTTATTAAGGGCCATTAAAAAGAATGAAGAATGCATTTTGAAATCCTAGGACATTAACTTTTGATAGTAAAGGAAATTTTTGTGTGCAGTTATATGGAAGTTTATCAAAAAAATTAATGTACTTAAAACTTCTGTTGATATCCTTAAGTGAAGAGAATAGTAATAGTGCAGAAAATTCTCAAAACAAACATCTGGCTAACATGTTAAAAATATCTAGGCTTTTCTTTTTTTTTTTTTAACATCAGTTTTTTGCCTTTTGGTAACAGTATTTGCATTTTGACTGGCATTGCTTGGCTGCTCCAAAGAAAGTCTTTTGCTTGAGTGTTCTTGAAGGCTTTTACTGTTAGTTTTAAGATAATTTTGCCAGGCATGTTGCACTTTGGACTCAGGCAAGTCTTTATGGAACTGGAATAGTTATCAGACACCTACCTATACTAATTTTTATTTTTAAGAGGTATAAGTGATGGATGGGGTCCTATTTCTTTTAGCTTTGAAGAGTCCATTCTTTTTTCTATTCAATTATCTGGAAGAAGCTGCCTCTGAAATACTCTTCTTCTGCTTACATGAAGATCTCTAAATGCTATCCAGCAGGAGGTGCTACAGCAAGATAAAGGACATTTTTGATTTTAAGGGTCTTACTATTTATTACAGCTTTACTTAGTTTCACCTAAGCAACAGGATTAACACCTTAAAGTTCCAGAAAGATTTTGAGTAAGTCCCGTTTAAAAATTTCATTCATAAATTACATTTGCTATTTGAAAGTGAAATCTCTGACTGCATTTTACCTATACAATACTATAAAAAGTAGACTTTTTAATGTGGATAGTTTAAGGATACTGGACTCACGTACAGGGCATTGTTAGAATTACTATATTTTGAAGGGGAAGTAGTCTTGTATTGCTAACAGGGGTGTTGAATACATATTTTAAGAAATTGTAATTGCTACAAATAAAAGTGGTTGGTATGATTTAGGGCTTTAAGCTTTGTGTTATCTCTGTAATAGTAATACAAATAGGATATAGGGTAATTGAGATGTTGTATGGAAAAAAATTTGGGCTTAACTTTTTTTCCCCTCCTCCAATCTATGGACCGTAATTCTAGTGTAGATATACTCTGCTTTATAATACATAAGTAAGTTGGCTTCCCAAGACCAAATTCTTGAGCTATAAGTAAAGTTTTATCTGTGGATATAGGTCATTGCTGATATGTCAATTAGTAACACTTAACAAAAACTGCAGAAAGATGAAAGTAGCTATTTTAACAGTGTCAGAGCATTTACTGCAGATGGTCCTTTGAAACTCAGTTAGTGTTAGGTGAATTGATTATCACTGGAAATACCCTACTGTGGTTGCTTATAAAGTTTCATATCAAAGTTGTAAAAAACTTAGGAATGTTAGAGAATGTGATGAACCTGCTTTGAATTTTGTCTTTTTTTTAGGCATAATACTATACTTTTTTCTCAGGTCGAATGAGATAATACATGTAACAGTTCTTTGTAAATTGTCAGAATCCATGCAGATAAACTGTTAAGATGGGTAACTAATTAATACATGGACAGAAGCTTCTTGTCTTAAAATGCTAACTTTCCCCACATTCAGTTAGGAAATTAATGCATTAAAAGTGCCCCTGGACACTTTATTAATTTTTGTTTTTTAAATACTGCTATGGTTACTGAAAATATATTCGTTCAGGTTTTGAAGCTTTGTTTAACAAATGCTGCCTAGTCAGTTTCCCATAGGTTAAAAAAAAAAAAGATTGTTTTTCCTTTGCAAGATGCTGTGAAATGTGTATCCCCTATTAAAAGTTTTTCTTCATTTCTCCATTGATGGGGTAGTAGTTGATATTGGTGGATGTCTAAGTTCCAGTATTTTTCTATAGATTTTTTTCATTAATACACAGAGTAACATGTCACCATTAAAGTTTTGATTGTTTTGATTGACTGCTAACTTTCTGAAAAATTCTTAATGCCGAAAGCTTTCAAGCTTATTGCACAGTGAAAAAGATACATATCTGTATGGATTAGTATTTAATATATGTGTGTATAATTTTTGTTTTCCTATATTAGAAGGATGCATGAGGAAATGACCATTCAAATCTGGAGAAGCACACTGAAATATTTTTATGTGGCAATAACCTGAAAGTTTAAAGTTATGGCTTTCTTAATAGACTCTGCTCACAAATTTAGAATAAAAATTAAAAAAAATAAAATACAGGTAATTTGGAATCCTTGTGTTTGTGAGCAAATCCAAAACTATAGTATCTGTGAAGTGACTGTTCTTTGTGATATACCCTCAATTAGAAAGTAAATGTAGAAACTTGCTTCTGCGAAGGGTGAGAAAAACATTTAGCTGTTGAAGTAAAAATGAAACCTCTCAGGGTGGTATTAACTTTTTCACAGACAGTGAATATTAAAGCTTTTTGTGAAGAGATACTGAAGTTCAGATTATATTAATGTGCTTTTAAATTTTGTATCTTAGTGTTTTATTGCTGAAGCCTTTTGTGTTTAATTACTATTCAAAGGGATTAAAGTTTTAGGTCTCTGACCTTTGACAGAACTCTTTTATATCTATATTCAGAACTGATTTCTTAAAACATGTTTGAATTTTCATATTATTTTGTGCTGGGAAATATTCATGATTTATGTTGACTTCTCAGGAACTTTTGTACACGGGCTTTTGTAGGCCTAAGAATGCTTTAGGCTCATAGCAGAACGTTTTGATTACATTAACTTTACCAGGTGAATATTTTTGCCGCTTTGGAATTTTTTTAAAGAAGTCATATTTTAACACTGCATTAAATATATTGTAGATAATTATTTCTTAAATAGGATATGATTTTCTTCTTTGTATGTTTTGTGTGTTTATATGGCCATACTATTTTGTAGGCTGTCATAATTCTTACTTGCATATTATATTTTTGAATAGTTACCTTTCGTGAGAAAGTTGAAGTAGACTTTTATGAATAATTTTTCTATTACTGGTCTATCAGTTCAGTCTTAAGCTGGGGTAATGGTGAACTGTTCTCTTGTAGAGCTTGTATGTGAGGATCAGTTATCCTTTGGGCTTTTCTGTAGCAACTTTTTTACACCAGAGTCTTGTGTGGCAGTTCACCCTCCACTTTTTTCTTCCAGTATTCTGCAAGTCTTCCTCCTCCCCCTGCCTTTTATTTTTATTACATTAAGAAGAGTGAGCCGATCTCAGTTGAAGGAAACTATTCTTTCCTATATTTTGGAATCACTTCTGAAAATATTTTTTGCTTTTGTAAAAAGACAAGAAAGTAAAACAGTAATATGGAGATAGGAAAGGGATGGGGCCTAACAGGTTGATGATCTAGGCTTTATTTTGACTCTGTTTGTGGGCCTAGGGGGGAAAAAAAAACTTAAACACAGAAGCCAAAAAGATGGGTTTTGTTTTATTGTTTTGGCTGCATTGAGAATACAAACTGTCAGTACTTGAGGAGAAGGAGCAGCAGAAAGGAATTGATTTTTTTTCTGCTGCAGATCCAAGTATTGTTAACCATGTGCATCTCTAAAGCAGCATACTTGCAAATCAAACAGTAGTTGATTCTTTCACTCAATTAACAGAACCCTAAACTGCTTTTTAAAAAAATTTTAAATAAGTACCAAAAACTTTGGGGTAATAATAATAATTTCCTGATAAAAGTGGGTGATAGTAACCATGGCAACTGCTGTCTTTGGCCTTATGGACAGTATGTTGTATTGATGAAGCTTCAGATCCTTTAGTAGCTTGTCACTTTTATGGTGAAATGTAGTAGCATGTGTTGCAGGTGATTTTTAGATGGATTGTGTTAAATTTGTGTGCCAGCTTATCTTTCCTTGTTAGGAATTTCTTGGACTATATTCCACAGCATGTTTGTGAAGGTGCTGTTGCCTGAAAATAACCCACCACCTGTGTTAGGCCTCCTAATGCAGATTGCATTGAGTTCTTTCCCAGCCTCCTTCCAGTCTTGCAGAAAATCAGTGTGTATAGCAACTGTATATACATAAATTACAGCTCAAACTTATCAGCTTGTGTTAAGACGTGTTATTGATAGCTTAAAAAACCCTTTTGTGTTTTTAGAAGAGGTTAATGGGCCTATACTTGGAATGTTCTTTTTCTAAGTGTTCTTTCCAGAAGAGAGAGAGAGTGTGTGTAGAAAATTAGGGGTAAGAAGTGGATGGCATAAATACAGAGTAAGGACTTGTCAGAAGAACCTCAGTATTTTTTGTTTGTTTATGGGATGGTATGTGTGTGTGTGTAAGTATTACTATAAAAATGTATTTCCTAGTTGACAGTACTGGAATATGGAAAATTCTTCTTGTGAGAATTTTCTTCAAGAAAAATTATAAAGTATGTCTTGAATAACTGTTAAAAGGAAACCTGGTGAAACAATTAAAACATTTCGGGGAAGTGGTTTAGAGAATGTCAAAATGGATCCAACCAAACTTAAAAAAATTGTTTTAAAAATTGTATTTTCTGTCATGTCAAATCTTTTTAATCATTTTGTATATGCTTATTGTCTGTGTTTTTCCTGATGTGAAAATGTCAATCTAAATATTAATTGATACTTTTCCCAGTATATGCTAGAGAAGACATGTGCCAGAGCCGAGAACAAATGAGGTCTAAATTTGCCTAGACCTTGATAATAAGATCCAGTCAAATGGTGCTAGATTGTTCAGACTTTTTAAAACTTGCTGTGATAGGATAAAGTGGTGTACTTACTACAAGTCCCAGGATGCACTGCAGCTTTTGCTTAACTTCAGATTAGAGCATTGCATGCTGGGACCTGTAGTTGATTTGAATAGCACCGGGAGCCTTTTCCTCTTGTCTACTCCATTTTATATACTGCTTCCCAAGCCTTTAAGAACTTTCTGCTAAGTAAAGTTTGATTATTAATATTATGATTATTATGCTGATGAAATTCTAAAGTGAGTCTTCAGAAACAACGTAGTATTTTAGTTTACTGTAAATTACTTTGTATTTTTTATCAGACACTGTAAGATGTACATGTAAAATAACATAAATATGTATGTATGTGTGTGTATATATAAACTTAGCAATTGTAAATTATTTTTATGTATGTGATGATACAGGTGTCTATAATTATAGACTCATTGATTGCTAGTGTGGGCATTAGAAGCCTCTTATTGTCATTCCTGATATATATGGTGTTCCTTGTTTGTTTTTTTTAAATGAGGGCAGTTATTATGTAGTTAAAGTTGGATGGGTGGTTTTTTGTGTCAGTATTTAGTTCTGGAGTTCTGTCATTCTTTTGTAATAATTGTCAACATCTTGAATATCACACTTTTAACTGGAACATCTGAAAATCAATGTTTTAGAAAATTTTAATCCTCAGATACAGGCTGAGGGGCAGAGAAAAGTGAGATTTCCCTAATAATTTATGTTTTATTTGTAACATTTAAATTTACATCTTTGTGGAGGAGTCTACTACTTTATTATCAGAGGGTTGTTGCAGAGGGATTAAATGTTAAAATCTATGACAATGCTTGGCACATCATAAGGGCTCAGTAAATGTTTGGAATTAGGAGCAACAGCAGTAGTTACTGTTATTAGAAAAAATAGCATGCTTGACATTTTTCTTCTTTTTGCATTATAATTTGATCCCAAGCCCAGCTGTTCTAACAAGACCTTAAGACTTTTTTCTTATGGTAATGATGTGGCGATTCCTTAGAATGTTTTTGCTGTACTTACCATGTCCTTGCACCTTAGTTTCTCCCTGAGTCATAAATGCTCAAAGTCAGACATCCAGCTAATAGCAGAATTCTGACAGGTATTCAGCTCTCCCCATCTAGTAATTGTAGCCCCTGAAGTTTGGTTGACTTTAGAAAGTTTGGAAGATAATGAAAATTTCTTTGCAAGGTTTACACTGTTAGAATATCCAAACTAATTGATGAAAATAAAATGTTGCAATAATGCTCCTTGTGTTACAGTGTATGTAACCTTGAAGAATTCTGTTGTGTTTAGAAGCATGTACCAATCTATCTATTGCAGTTCACAGTGTTACAGGATTGATGTATTGGAGAACAGTAAGCAGAAAGAAAATGTAGTTTCAAATCTGTGGGTTGTACTTACTAATAAAGTGTTAGGCTCAAAAAATCTTAAGTCTTTACATTAATTTTCTCTTTTAGGACACTGACTTCTTTTAGGTTCTTTTTTTTTTTTTTGAGACAGAGCCTCAAGCTATCCCCCTGGGTAGAGTACCATGGCTTCACAGCTTACAGCAACCTCCAACTCCTGGGCTCAAGCGAGTCTCCTGCCCCAGCCTCCCAAGTAGCTGGGACCACAGGCACCCGCCACAATGCCCGGATATTTTTTGGTTGCAGCCATCATTGTTGTTTGGCGGGCCCTGGCTGGATTCGAACCAACCACCTTAGGTGTATGTGGCTGGCGCCTTAGCCATTTGAGCCACAGGTGCCGAGCCATTCTTTTAGGCTCTTAAACTTGTAGGATATTTTTATTTGCATAGCCTTTTCCTTTTAGCTATTTGAGATAGGAAAAGAATGTCTGGGAATATTGGAAAATGTAAGCATAAATTGAGATATATATGACTTAGTTTGAATGTATGCAGAATCAGAAAGTGTCTTTCTTACCTGTTTGGTCAGTATCTGTTCCATCTTTTTCTCTTGTGGGGAGTTCTTGGATTATTGTTGCTTGGGGCTGCTAAATTTATTTAAGAAATTCTGCTTTGGGCAGCACCTGTGGTTCAAGGAGTAGGGCACCAGCCCCATTTAGGGTGGCGGGTTCAAACCTGGCCCTGGCCAAAAGCAGTAAAAAAAAAAAAAAAAAAGAAAAAAGAAAAGAAACTCTGCCTTTAGTAGTATTTCTTTAAGTACTTATTTAGACAACAAACCAATCTGCTATAATAATTACTAGCCTTTTTCTCACTTCATAGTGTAATTAAAAAATTTGTTAGTGTGTATATTAGACATTAATAAATAGGTTCTTTAAAACACATTAAACATTTATGGAATCTCTGATGTACTTTATAAGTTGTTTTATTTATTTTATATCAGTTTGACTTTGCGAGATGTAATATTAAAATGAAGAATTTTTTTTTTTGAGACAGACTTCAAGCTGTCCCCCTGGGTAGAGTGCCATGGCATAGCTCACAGCAACCTCCAACTCCTGG
>CAUYQV010116272.1:0-19951 GCA_963574575.1 Galagoides demidoff
TAACTATTGAAATGATGGTGCCTGTCAGAATATTTGGTTAATGGCTGAGAATATAACCTTACAAAAGCCATAGTCGGCACGGTAACTTGCCTCCACTCAAGTGTGACATTACAAACATTGAACATTTAGTGTGTTGTGTCCCCTGAGTGATCAGACCAGACACCTGTTCAATCAGAACACATGTCCTATGGTTTGCATCCCAGATAATATCGATCCTTCTTTTAAAGTGTTTTGTTTACATGGTACAAGGCTTGTCATTTTTTTTCTAAGAAGTTTGAAGTAGTTTTTAATAGGGAAACATAAATCCTGAAGTATTTACTATTCCATCAATCCGTGAGGCAGTGGACAATGAACGCCCAGCCTTTCCCTTTCTTGATATTCACTCACAGACAGGTCCTAGATTTCAAATGAGCTCTGTGCGGAATGCAGCAACAGAAGGACCAGAGATTTCATAGACTTCCATGCCATGGTCACATATTAATTAGAAAGTGTGTGTGATTTTTTTTTTCTCCCTCACAGTTTTCTTGACAGAAGTTGAACGTACTCAAAGGAACAAGTTATGGAATTGTTCCTAGGGACAAATGGAGGCCAAATCGACAAGCACGATCATGATGAGCTGTGAGCTATTTCCTAAGGGGAACTTGATCTTTCCATTCTTTAACCTTCCTTTGTCCATATGTTGACCTTTTTTTTAGAATTATAGCCATATTAGGAGTAAAACAAGTGCTATGAATCTCTGAGTCAACATTACAAGGTGTGTTAACTAAAGGGTTTAATTTTTTGTTTCACTTAAGATTAGCACATAGTTATTGGAGAAGGTTGTAAAATGTAACAGCATATAAATAATAATTTTAACTTATTTATAGATTTCTTTTCATTTCAAGTGATCGGAAACTTAGGTAAAACAGGCCTAAATAAACGAGAAAAATGTTGGATCACGTAATTTGAAAGTCTGGGGAAAAGACCTGGCTTTATGCATACCTTGATCTAAAGGCACAAACAATGTCAAAAACAATGTTTCTGTCCACCTTTCTTCTCTGCCCTCTAAGGTATTGGCTCCTTATCAGCTAGTTCTTCTCCTCAAGATGGCAGCCGTCTTTGGTTTAAATCCTCCCAGGCTACATCACTTTCAGTAATCCCATCAAAAGTATTAGTGCATCTGTTTTTTGAAATTTATAGGACACTCGACTCGTCACGAAAATTCCACACTCTAATCAGTCATGTTTGACTCCATACCATCCCAAAGGAGGCAAAAAGAAGAGTGTATTTCCACAAGGTAAGAATATAATATAATCACATATGAAGTATGAATGAATTGGCAGCATTAACAATGCACTTTCTGATTGACGTAAGCTAAGAAACTTCACCATCCACACACCCTTGCCAAAAGAACTACTAAAGTACCTAGTAATGAAAGAAGGAAAATAAAGTCAGGAGGAAGGATAGATTATAATGACATTTATCATAGAAGTGAATGGATGAAGTGTTTTAGCAGGTGTACGAAACTGCTTTTGGTAGAAAGAATAATGCCTCTCTCCAAATGTCAATGTCCTAATCCCTGGAACCAGTGGCTCTGTGACCTCACATTCAAAAGCAACTTTGCAGAGGTGATTACATTAAGGTCTTCAGATGGGGGGATTATCCTGGACTATTTGGTAGACCCATTGAAATCACAAGAGATTTTCTAAGAGGGGCCCAGGAAGTTATAGATGAGAAAAGATGCTATGATATTGGCTTTAAAGAGGTAGGAACCATGAGCCAAGGAAAATAGGCAACTTCAACAAGGCAGAAAGAACAAGAAGCCAAATTGTCCTCTGAAACCCCAGAAGAAATGTATCCCTGACAGTATCTTGATTTAGGTTGCTGACTTCCAGAACTGTAGAGAATAAATCTTTAATGCCCTAAGTAGTTGGTAATTTATTATGGCAGCAATAGAAAACCAATACACTACATATTATAAAAACTAAATTTGCTAAATTTAGCAAATAAAGACAGGATATCCTATTAAACAATTTTTTTTTGTTTATTTAAAATATACATTTAACTGGGTACCTTATATTTCATGTTGCAACACTAGCAAAGCCTAAACTTTTTTTTAATGTTGAGTATTTTTCCCTTTAATTTTGTTCTGTAATAATGTTAAGAAAATAATAAAATAGTTAAAATTAAGAAAGATATCTGATGGATAAATAATGACATAAGTATTGGTAGAATTCTTCCTCAGCAAAATATCGTTTTAAGTGGGCTCAAGTGACTTTGCTTAGAGGGGAAGAGAACTTTTGTGCCTGGAGGAGCGAGGCAGAAGGATGCTCCCTGAAATGAGTGAAGTGTCAGCACAACTTAGACTTCACATGCGGAATTTACTTGTTCCCCCTTAGTCCATGTTTCTTCATTTGTGAAACAGGGTGATAAATAGAAGTGTCATATGCTATTGGGGTGGCTGGGCAATGCATGCAAGGTGTATGATCCACTATCGATCAAGTAATAATGAGTATACAAATGTTTAGCTATTATCATGACACCTGCCGGCAGATGGTGATACAATTACATTACATTCACATGACACCTTCTATCTTTGGAGCACTGATTATTCTAACTATACTCTAAACAATTATGTTTGCTATGTTCACATGATACAGGAAACGCTCTCTCTCCTTCAGTCTCACTGGTCTGCTTATATGTTCCTTGAGTTTCATTGTAAGATCATCATATATTTTCATTATGTATTTAACGAGTTAAAATTCACTTCTATTCCATCCTTCGTATCATCCATGAAAATATAAGTTAGCTGTGTCCAGGATTGACTACATGCAGACAGCTTCATACCTGATTTTACATTTTATGTGTTTCTTAGTTTATTGTTTAATTAAAAGAAAGAGGTCTGGTCTGTGTCCATGATGAGTGATACGGGGCCATGTTTGATAAGAAGTTGACCACACTTATTTTTGATAGAGAATTAATTTTGAAAAGATTTTATTCTTTTAAAAGTATCTCTTTGTTGTCAACATCCCACAATTATTTGAAAAGTATCATAATTATATTGCCATTATTGTATTGAAAACAGAATGATATATTGCCATTATCATATTGAAAACAGAATAATATAATATGTTATATTGCCATTATTGTATTGAAAATAGAATAATATATTATATTATATTGCCATTATCGTATTGAAAACAGAAATGATTAAGCTGAGCAAGTATTGGCATTACACATGTAGCTTTTAGCTTTCATTTTTTCTTATAATAATGTTTGAGTTTTAAGATGAAATTTATAAATTCAGTATAAGTAGTATAGGATGGATACTTCAAATGAAATAATGCAATTTTTCATACCTGTAGCTTAACCTGAACGTTTTTCTTGGAGATGCCATTGTCTTCATGTTCTATATACCTACACTCAGCTTCGTAGAAGCAAAGCTTCTGAGCTAAATGATCATAGAAAGGCAGCTCCTAATGATTTGTTATTTTAATAGCATTGTTAGCTCTGCTATAAAATGTATTGTTCCCTAAGAGAGTCTTTAATTAATATATCACTCTGAATTACTAAATTGTAAATAGCTGGAATGTATTCTTTATTCATAACATATAGAAATCTTTCCATGGGAGAGGAATACCAGAGAGAAAAAGGAATTAATAGTTGGTCTCACTTTTCCATTTTGCAGGTAGAGAAACTGAGTCTCTGGACATCAGGAAGTTTTAATTGTTTGAAATAAGATTTTGGAGAGTGATACTTAAAGAGACAGCATTTTGATCTACGTTGTTTCTATACTTATTAGATTTTCAGATTTTTTGATGATGAATTTTACTGAACAAATTTTGATATGTCAAACTATCCAGTAAAAACACTAAGATTATTGTACTTTACGCTCTCCCTCACATATCATTCATATTCCATTTCCCTGATGCCAAGTGTAAAAGTCAGGAAATACTAGGCAAGCGACAACATTCTGATATCATTGCCTTTTATTTGTCTTAGACATCTGTGACACTCTCCTCTTAAGAACATATAGACATATTATAAATGGAAAATAAATAGCAATTGTGTGGATTTTTGATACAGATTTTATAGCTAAAAAAGAATTTCTAAAGATTTGACCAACTTTTTTTTTTTAATATTGAGACACTAGCAGATTTTGGAATCAGAAATTTGAATTTAACATGAATTTGAGCCTACATTAATAATAATAAGCTAGCATCTAAGGAAATATATGGGTGTGTACATACCTAACAAATGTAAGATGTGTGTGCACACACATACACAAACACACACACACAGAGACATATTTTTCTTAATGTAATGGTCCTGCCGAGCCGAGCTGAGGAAGATAGACTTACTTCATCCTAATCCATGTTTTCTAGCTTCACGGGGGCTTTAGATTATTTTCTATTGAGCTTTCTTGTCCACTGCATTAAAAGAAAAAAATCAAGGACTAATTTGTTAAGCCACAAAGCCTGGCTCTCCTCAGCCCATTTTAAGCTGTGGATATGCTGAATATGAAAGAGAGGCGTGAATGAAAATGAATACTTTCTTTGAATTATCAAATTCCTAATAGGATGTAGATTCCTTTCTTGTGATGAATACCCTCATGCCTTTAGGTGTGTAGGCATTACACGCATAATGTGTCTATTTAAAATACTTGTATAGATCTTAATGTGTGCATTTTAAAATGAGTTTTTATATAGTCTGACAGTAATTCTTTTCATCATAAACTGTTATTATATTTGAAATCATTATGTGCCTCGAGCACCTGGTTAATCTTTAGCTTAAACTCTGCATCAGCCAGGTGTCCTCTTAGGGATCACATAAAGATTGGACCTCGTTTAAGTGTGAAATAATCCTGTTGCTTCTATCTGAGAGTGAATGAGTTTGGGATTAGATCAGATAAAATACACTCAAGCTAAAGTGCACAAGGTGGATTATGCAAGAAAAGAGGATTTAGTGAAGAACAGATCCACAACTTTTTGTTAACACAGAGAATGGTAGCTTTTGTAAGCAACATTTGTGGAAACTCAACTGGAGCTTTAAAAGCTATGCCTTTTGTTGTACATTTCTCCGCATACATTTGCTTTGTAGTTGGGAGTGCTAACTTTGGAAGCCATGCTGGGCCAGGACTCACGCTCATTTTGCCTAATGAAAGGCTAAGGATGTACTTTTACTCATACATTCTTGTTTTGTCTTCTTTGAAGTTTATTAAGCTCTCCTGAAAGATGTGAAGTTCATTAGGTTGTTATTATTATGACCACAAATTAAATATCTGTTCCCTGGGGAGTGTTAAGCTTCAAGTCTAAGCTATACTTACTATAATATTTACTTAATTACTAACATAGTGTTTCTAGTTCTTAATATAAAAAAGATAACACACCTATAAAGGTCTATTATGGGAAGTTCTGAATTTCATGATGTATTTGTTTACTTATTAACATTCTATTGTACCTTTTCAAAGTTACAAGTTACCTATACAACTAACAGTTACAAAGGCTAGGGCTGCGGGAAATATTATGGTAAAATTCTTCATTAGAATTACTAAATACCACAACTCTGTCTAATTTCCAAGCTAAAGTTTTTCTTATATTCAGGGGAACATTCCCTCGCCTCTGAGATGCCAGATACCGTGCTGAAATGACCCCATGTGTTTGTATGTGACCTCCTAGTTCTGATATTTCTGTTTTAATGGAACAATCTTTCAAATGCTGGAGAAAAACTTTTGTTCTTTTTGCATCCATTGGTTTTAGTTTGTGATATAATACATTAGTGACCCCTTTAAGTTTAAGGATTAAACAATTATGATGTTCATTTCACTCAATTATTGCTACTTTAATATGATGCATTTTTTAATATCTAGTGTTCTCTGATCAACCAGATCATTAATTCTTGGATGTTAGAAATATTTCTTAAACTTGCTGGGACTTATAGTACAACACCGTATGTTAAACTTTCTGAGATTTTTTTTTTTTTTATGTTGTACTTAAAAGTGACAATGAAGTAGATAGGACCAAAAAGCAGATTATTCTTGAAGTCTGGGTATAAAATTCTTAATTAAATTGATCAATACATTGAGAAACTTTTTTAATATAGCTGAGTTCTCTAGAATGAGAACCATATTTTTAGAATTATGTTTGGCCACAATTTATTTAATAAGGAAGTATTAAAGCATGTGTACCATTCCATGACAATGTTGCATATTTATAGATTGGAAGAGAAATAGCCCTACTCTTGGTGTAATGGAAGGGGGGTTGATTCGAGATGAAAAGAAAAATCAGACTACTTCACAGTGTGTCTCTCAGCAAACTACCAAAACTATGTCTTTTTTACAAAGGTAATCTTTTGTTATATATGTGCTTTGTAAGACCTATCTTAAAATGCTTTAAAATTTGAGTAATATTAACAAATTAAGATAGTGTATAGTGGTACTGGATGCATGATTCATTCAACATTTATTATTTGTTAGATATAATGTCGTATAAGGTAACGAATAAATATAAAAATAGCTCAACTACTGTGCAAGGCTATGGGAGGACTATGATGAGAGAGAGATTCTTGATATCCTCTTTTAGATATTAGATAATTAGGTAATAATTTTTCCAGATGAGTAATGTGTTGATTTTGCATCAGCTACAGAGAACTTTGAGCCAAATTCCTGATCCAGTTTTCTTACCTCTCCAGGAATGCTTCGCAGACTTTTTTCCATGCTAATCTTCCTCAATGATTATTTCCTCCTTAACCACATTTTTCCTTAAATCAGATTCCTTCAGTTATCTATGTCACTCTTTTGTAGTACAGACACTGTCATAGCCTCCTTTCAATTCTCTGTGACAAAGAATGGAAAACAAATGCATAAACAAGACTGTGAAAACGAACTATAGATTTACTGACGCTGACTTTCTCTGTACCCTAAAATGTTTATTATCTTTCACGAAGTTCAATTTGTATACAATTTCTTATTTAATTTCAAAATATAGGACTGTTTAGCTAGAGAGTTGAATGAATTTTGATATTGCTTTCGTATATTCCTGAAATCGTGACCACGATGTACAATGAAGTTCTCAAAAAATAGACAATTGATTAAATGGTCCACAGAAAATTTGGGAAGGAAAACCATCACTCAATTTTTTTTTCACATGTATTTTAGAAATTTGAAAAAGAAAGCTGTTAAGGATTATTACAAAAATCCAGGGTAGGCGGGCAGTCTTCCTATCTTTCTTTGGGTTGCACGCCATTCTCTCCCTCCTTCCTCACCCCATCTTGCCTTCTCTTACTCTCTGCTCTCTTCTCTCTCTTTCTCATCTCTTCCTCCTACTCTCTTCCCTTTCTCTGATGTAAAATAAACTTATCCTTTTATATTCTAAAAAACAGTTCTGGCACTTGCTTAAGAATCTTTATTATGTTAAAGATTGTGTTTGTGCTGTGAAGAATGTCCTGGTCAGTTTATCTAAGCTACGTTTATTATCTGGAACTGCTTATCTTGGGTAATGTTTTTGCATCACTGTATATTATATTTTACATGTGTTAAATCTGTATTTTTTATTTTAAGTAGTGGATTCTGTTATGTTCTCAGTTTAAAAATATTTACTGGTGCAAAAGTGGTCCATTAAAGAGTCAAAATCTTGAAAATCAAAGACTCTATTCAAAGTGATGTTATTGTTTTAAACATTATTCCAGTGAAATTACAAAATGTAAATTTATATGTATAGGAACAGGGGATTGTTTCATTGTGTCTTTGAAGAAAACTAGGAATGCAGAATGTGGCAAGTAGTATCTGAAAGGTGAGTTTTATTCAAGCAATTAGGGGCTATCAATTTTTCAGGATATTGTCTGTTACAAAGTATGATCAAATAGTGACATAAAGATAAAAAGGCATTTATGCCATTTTCAAAATTATAATAACCTCATTAGTAAAACCATCAGATTTTCCCAAAATAATCACAGAATCATGCTTTTGATTATACTGATGAATTGTCTGGCTAAAATAAGAAGTGACCAGAATTTACTATTTTTCTGACAGCAAAATTCCTTGCAAGTCACATGGTTCCAGGAAGCATATATTACAAAACCATCCACAAGGTAACAAATATTATGCTCAGAAGAAAACAAGATAAGCTAGTGGCAAAATCCCTTTATCAAATGATATTTTTCAGCTTTATGTACCAATAGCACACAATGGTGAAGAGAAATACCATATTTGGTTGGTGGGAATAAATTTTGACTTATAGTGGCATAAAATCTCTTGGCATGAAGTGAGAATTCACTCTTAATATATGTTTGAGGAGTGACAAGTACTCAATAACTTACTATTATATTCATCTTTAAATATGAAAGCTACAGAATAAGAATATTTATTTTATGAGCCTTGTTCCAGATTGTAGAAGTGCCTCTGGCCCAGTTCAGAGTGAGCACAAGCTATGTGTGCATCGGGAGTGACTTTGCTGAATGAATTTAAGTGGGACTGCCAATCCACACACTGCTTTATTTCCAGAGACGGGTTGTTGCTTAACAAAATGTCTCTTAATTTTGATTTAACGTTGAAGGAAATAATAAAAATTGTAATATGATGATGTTAAACATTTGAGAAGCCCTCAAATATTAAGTTCTTATACTGGCTTACTAGAATTATTCCTAGAAAGTTTCTAATTATTTTTTGAAATCATTCTATGCCATTTTTTTTTTTTTAATGAGACAGAGTCTTGTTCTGACACCCTAGGTAGAGGGCCGGGGTATCTTCAAGCCCACAGCAACCTCAAACTCTTGGGGCTGAGCAATCCCCTTGCCTCAGTCTCCCAAGTAGCTGAGACTACAGGCACTCTCCACCACAACTGGCTAATTTTTTATTTTTAGTAGAAATGGAATCTCACTCTTCCTTGGGGTGGTCTTGAACTCCCAAGCTCAACAGATATTGCTACCTTGGCCTCTGAGTGCTGGGAAAACAGGTGTGAGCCCCACACCTGGCCCTTCTTGTGTTATTCTAATCTAAGAGCTAGCAAACTTGCTTTGTAAAG
Organism: Galagoides demidoff; assembly: GCA_963574575.1. Taxonomy (NCBI): domain Eukaryota; kingdom Metazoa; phylum Chordata; class Mammalia; order Primates; family Galagidae; genus Galagoides; species Galagoides demidoff. The sequence goes on from CAUYQV010116272.1 coordinate 9,000, forward strand.
GGGTCAATAGTAAATACTTTCAGCTTTCTAGGACATATGTTTTTTGTTGCAACTATTCAGCTCTGTCATTGTAGGTGGAAAACAGCCATAGATAAAATGTAAATATGAAGTGTGCAGTGCATAGATAATAATTGACTTATGAAAAAAATAGTGGAATGTTTTACACTAAATGCACTTAACTGTGGGATCAAGAAACAGTATATGTTAATTGAGTGACATTGCTAAGGTAGAAATTAGCAAGTTAATCTCAGACTTTACTTTCTGATAATGGCACAGAGGTGCTTTGCTTCCTTAGATAGGGCTTCTTGGAAAAAGATCCTGAGATGGGGATTTATGTGCAGAAGGTTACTTACAGAGGACTCTTAGGAAGTGAGGAAGTTAAGACCGGACATAGGAGAAGCTGACCTGTCATCAGCCTCAGCTAGTCCCTTGGGAATCTCCAGAGCTGGGATGGCCTTTCAGACTCTACCCAAGTTGAGTCAAAAGGGATCTGGCCTTCATATCCCTGCACCAACTAATCATTGGTATGTGGTTTAAAACTGCCCTGGAAAACACATGCCTCTTCATCCTTCATAATCAAAAAAGCACAAGCTTTCTCTCTCTCCCTAGCCTCTGGTAGAAACACCAGGTTAAAGACATAGGGTCGCTGCATGGTCCCATAGCAGTAAAGCAGGGCAAACACTTTCAGGGAGAAAGCAGATCTGAGTTTTATTTCTGCCTTTGCCACTGATACTATGATGCAGACAAATTATTTCCTTTCTCTAGGTGGGTCCAAATGTATGTATTAAATATGGAGATTATTAGAAAAGTCATCTGAAACTCGGAAATAAGGCTGGAAAGTTCAGTTCCACATTAATCCATGTTATACAGGAGAAAAGACCACTCAGAGGTGGTGAGAGGAATAGATTTAATGTTTCTCACTATTTGCTGTATTGACTGACGGTCCCACATTTAGTAAAATTACTTGTTACCTAGCAGAGGTTTATCCAATAAACATGCAAATAATTTCTTTCCATGGAACAGATAACCACAAAGATGTACAATCCAGTTTTTATGTAACTTAGTAAACTAATCCTAACATTTCATACATCTGGCTTCTTAAGTGTTCTCTGAACCTGTCTTAACATTTTCGTGATTCTCTTACTAAATAGAATCTTTTACAAATGGTTAAAAAAAATAGTGGTATAAAAAAAAAATAGTGGGATGAAAAACAATAGTGGGATGGATTTAGCCCATAAGCTATAATTTGCTGGCTCCTGCTAATCTATCTCTTATTTCTTCAAGGAAGATTAATGTAATGAGCAATTTGATTTTAGTGCACTTGTATACAAAAGCCCTGAAGCGTTCTTTCTTTCTTCATCTATTATAAGGCCTAAGTTCTTTAGAATAGTATTCAGGATCCTTCTTTCTCTGACTCTTCTTCTCCTTTTCAATCTCATCTATTGCTTTTCCTCCACATGCCCTTTATTGAATCAGTTAAGTTACAGTATCTTCAGGTGCCATGCTCATTAACCCTCTATACATTAAAATAAATGCATACTTTGAATCTGCCCTGACTATAAAACTTAGCAGTTGTACTGTTATTATTTGTTAACATATTTGGTTACAGGATTACAGTGCAAAGCCCTTAAGGGAGTGAAGTATGTTCTGTTGTGTTGTTGTTGTTGTTGTTGTTTTTAAACTGATAGTGCCTAGCATGGTGCTTGGCCAACTCCAGGCATTCAATAAAAGGTTGTTGGCAATAGTTCAGTAATTAAACCTTATCTATCAATGGATGGATTAACTCCTAAAGTAGAAGTCATCTTTTCAATTATTAAGGCAGAAATCTGGAAACTATCCACATGGAAAATAACTTTTTTTTATTTTTTATTAAATCATAGCTGTGTACATTAATGCAATCATGAGGAACAATGTGCTGGTTTTATATACAATTTGAAATGTTTTCATCAAACTGGTTAACATAGCCTTCATGGCATTTTCTTAGTTATTGTGTTTAGACATTTATTTTCTATACCTAGGGAATTTCACATGTACCCTTGTAAGATGCACCGTAGGTGTGGGCCCACCAATTATTCTCCCTGTACCCTTCCTCTCTACTCCCGTCCTCTTCCTCTCCCCTTTCCCTTTCTTCTTGGGCTATAATTGAGTTATAAGTTTCATAAGAAAGCTATAAATTGGTTTCATAGTAAGACAGTACATTGGATACTATTTCTTCCCTTCTTGAGATACTTTGCTAAGAAGAATATGTTCCAGCTCCATCCATGGGAAAGAACTTTTAAGTAAACTTTAAACTTAAGAGTTCAGTTACAATACAATTGTCACTCTTATAATTTAAATCCGACTCTGATTACTTGACACACTTATATTATCAAAACATTTCCCTCTGTTTTTAACAAATGTGAAAATGTTCATTTTCATTTTTATAGTGGATTTATTAAGACAACTTAATTACATATGTCTTCATTCCCTATACATAACAAAATAATTCAGGAGAAAATTTTAAGAGCTTGAGAAAGAGAAAAAACAGAAGAAGAAGAAAAGTTCTGATTCTATTTCCAACCAAGATGGAATAGCAAGGACTGGATTTACCATTCCACTTGAAATGAACAAAAATAAGGACAATCTATGTGAAACAAAATTCTCAAGGCACTGGACATCAGACAACAGAGGACAATAATGTTTCCCTGAGAATTAAAAAAATAAATGAATTGAGCCCTATAACTTGTTACCAGGAAATTCTTTCCACATTGCTGTGTAGAAGGGGAGGACACAGGGGAAGCTAACAGTCTTGCTGAGTTCACAAGACCATGCTGGGAGTCCAGGAAGTTCACAATCACCATAGGAGAGAAAAGAGCTACACAGAGACAGAACTCTATAGAGATCTGCAGAGAGTTCCCCTGGAGGATTTGGCTGAATACTAGTTAAGAGATATGTGTGAGGAAATGAGCTGAAATAGGGGAAAGAATTCCTTAATAGGATTAGAAGAAACAATCAGAGATTGCAAAGAACTGGGAATAGTGTTAGTTCCTACCAGAATTAAGAATGGAAAACTCATAATTCACAGGACGTTGGATAGAGTACTCAGAAGGGTTTGGTTTCAATAATGAGGCAAAATTAGCTGTACACTAAATTAGCTGTACACTAAATTGGCCCTGCTAATAAAGTTGGGACAAAAACCCCATAGGGTTCAAACCACTTCCAACTAACTTGATCACATTTCATAAAAAAACTTAACAGCAAAATATTCCCATTGTCTTGAATTCAATAAAAAATGTCAGGCATGCTTGAAACAGATACAAAATGGGCCATAATGTGGAGAAGGAGCAATTGATTAAAACTAATCCAGAACTGGGACAGATAATATAATTAACAGTTAAGGTCATTAAATCAATTATTATAACTGAATTCCATATTTTCAGGCTGGAGGAACAATTTAATGTGGGAGGTATAGACACTGAAGATATAAAAAAAACCCAGATATTATTTTAGGGACAAAAACTATGACTGAGATGAAATTTATACTTGATATAATTATGGGTAGATTGACACAGCAGGAGAAGACATTATTAAAACTTGAAGATGTATCAATAAAAACTACTTGAAATGAATTACAGAGAGGCAAAAAGATAAAGCAATCAAAAATAAAGTGTGTTGGTGAGAGGTAAGACATGTTTAAGGACCCTAACATGTAAATGGAATACTTAAGAAATAAAGAGGGAGAGGAAAACAACAAAAGTATTGGGAAAATTAATGACTGAAACTATAAACCCACAAATCCAAAAAGATCCATAAAACCCAAGCCCAAGAACTAAGAAGAAAATTACACCAAAGTACTCTACAATCCAATTACTTAAACTGGAAATAACAGGAAAATCTTAAAAGCAAAGTGGGAAAAATACACAATATATACAAAGGAACAAAGACACAAATGACAGCAGATTTGAAATTGGAAACATTGCAAGACAGAGCAATGGGGAAACTTCTTCAATGTACTGAAAGTGAAAACAAAGACAAAAACAAGGTCATCAAGTGGGATTCTTTGACTAGCAAAAATACCATTCCAAATTAAAAATGAGTTTAGTGGTTTCTCAAAAAGTGAAACATAATAACCCAGACCCAGATGTTCCACTCCTAGGTATATACTTGAAATACTTGAAATAACTGCAAACAAGAGACTCAAACAGATACTTGTATACCAGGGTTAATAGCAGCATTATTCAACACTGCCAAAATGTGGAAACAACCCAAGTGTCCATGAACAGATGAATGGATAAACAAAGTGGTATGCAACGGAATACAATTTAGCCATAGAAAATGAATAAAATTCTGATACATATTATAACAGTGATCAATCTTTTTTTTTTTTTTTTGAGACAGCCTCAAGCTGTCACCCTGCGTAGAGTGCTATGGCATCACAGCTCACAGCAACCTCCAACTCCTGGGCTCAAGTGACTCTCCTGCCTCAGCCTCCCAAGTAGCTGGGACCACAGGTGCCCGCCACAACGTCCAGCTATTTTTTGGTTGCAGCCATCATTGTTTGGCGGGCCAGGCTGAATTCGAACCCGCCACCTTAGGTGTATGTGACTGGTGCCTTAGCCACTTGAGCCACAGGTGCCAAGCCACAGTGATCAATCTTAAAAAATTATGATGAATGAAGTAAGTTAGACACAAAGGACAAATATTATATAGTTCTACTAAAATGAAATGCCTAGAATTGGCAGCTTCATAGAGATAGAACTATACTGGAGGTTGCCAGAAAATTTTTGCACACAGAAAGTTGTATAATGTTATGAATACAATTAATTCCAATTTATCTTAAAAGAGTTTAAGTGGAAAATTTTTTAAACATATTGATAGCCACAACAAAAAAAGTTTTAAAATATCAATATTAAAAGAAATCTCTAAAAGTGTTTAAAATATTTCTTGGAAAATAGCCAATATCAAAAAAGAAAACAAAACTAAACATCTGAAGGTGAGACAAAGACTTTCTAAGACACACAAAATCTGAAAGAGTCCGTCTCCAGAAAACGTTTACTTTGAGAATTGTTAAAGGAAGTCTTTCAGCCAGAAGGAAAATGATAACAGATAGAAATCTGAATCTAAACATGGAACACCAAAAATGGCACATACTTGGGAAAATAGAATGATTTTATTATTATTTAAATCATTTAGAGAGAGAACTCTTTAAGGAAAAAATTGATAACGTGTTGTTGGGCTTATAACATATGTAGAAATAATGTTCGTATGACAATAATAGCATGAAATCTAAGAGGGGAGAAAGAGAAAGATACCAATTTGAAATTCTCCTATATGAAGTGAGATTATGTCATTTGAAAATACACTATATAACAGATTTTAAAGATATATACCGGAAACTCTGAGTCAATGAGAGATATAGGAATAATAAAAATAATTAATAAAGAGGGAGACCAAAAGAAAGCCCCCCCCCAAAAAAAAGGACTCAAGAACATACAGAATGAAACAAGATGGCAGATTTAAGCCTAACCTTATCAATAATCACCCCATTTTCTTAGCCCTTATAGAAAAGCAAGCTGTAACTATATATTGCCCACAAGAAAGTCACTTTAATTATAAAACACAAATGGGATAAAAAGAAAGATACACCATGCTAAAAGTAATTGAAACTGGAATGATTGTATTAAGATCAACCAAGTAAATTTTAGAGCAAAGAATATTACCAGGGATAAAAAAGTACTTTGCCAAAGAGAAAGGATCAATTCTTTGAGAGGATATAACAATCCTAAACGTTGATGCAACTAGTAGCAGAGATCCAAATGCATGAAGTTAGGAAGCATGTAAATAATATGCCTACTACCAACCAGCTTGACCTAGTTAACACTTGCAGAACATTCTACTCCTCCCAACACCATAACATGCTTTCAAATGCATACGAAACATTTCCTAAGACAGATTAAAACTCATATAAAGTAGGTTCCCTCTCACAATGAAACTACATGACAGACCAGTTACAGGCAGATATCTGGAAAACTCTCAAGTATTTGGAAACTAAAGATTATACTTCAAAATTATAGATACATTATAGATAAAAAAAATTAAAAATATTTTGAATAGAGTCAAAATGAAACATATCACAATTTATGCAATGAAGCTACAGATGGATTTATAGTACTAAACACCTATTTTTGACAGTAAGAAAAGTCTGAAATCAATAACTTTAACTTCTACCATACAGAACAGAAAAGAACAAACAAAACTGAAAGAAAGCACAAGGAATAAAATAATACAGATCAAAGAGGAAATCAATGAAAGAGAAAAAAGAAAATCAATGAAGAAAATAAGACCAAAAGCTACTTCTCCAAGATCAATAACATTTATAAATCTCTATCTAGACTGATTTGAAAAAAATCAGACAGAAAACACAAATTAACATCAAGAATGAAAATGGGGAGACATGACTAAAAATTTCACAGACATTAAAATGATAATAAGGAAAACATTATGAAAAACTTTGCCAGTCAATCTGACAAGGTAGATGAAATGAATTCATTCCTTCAAAAAGGAACTATCAAAAGTACCAACAGTCACTCAAAATCTAGACAACCTGGTAGTTTTATGTCTGTTTAAAACATAAAAGAAATTGAATTTATAGTTAAAGTTTTCACAAAGAAAACCCCAGGGCCACTTTACTTCACTGGAGAATATACCAAACATTTAAGGAATAACACCAACCGTACACAACTCTTCCAGAAAATTGAAGAAGAGTGAATATTCCTCCACACATTTCATGAGGCCGACATTATTCTGAAACTAAATCTGGAAAAAGACATTATCAGAAAATAACACCACTTACCAATATCCTTCATTAACACGGATTAGAAACAATCTTAACACAATTTTAGCAATTGGAATCCAACAATGTGTAAAAAAGTTTACTATATCATAAGCAACTGGGGTTTATAAGTAATAGTTTAACATTCAAAATTAGGCTGGGCATGGTGGTTTATGCTTGTGATCCTAGAACTCTGGGATGCCAAGGTAAGAGGACCACTGGAGGTCAGAAGCTGGAATACAGCATGAGTAAGAGCGACCTTTTCTATACAGGAAAAAGAAAAAAGAAGAGAAAGAAAGGGGGCGGGGAAGGAAGGAAGGAGGGAAGGAAGGAAGGAAGGAAGCAAGCAAGCATTATTCTGGTGTGGTAGTATATGCCTATAATCCCAGAAATTCAGGAGGATGAGGCAGGAGGATTGCCAGAGCCCAGGAGTTGGAGGTTACAGTGAGCTATGATGATGCCACTACACTGTAGATGATGCAATACAGAGAGACACTGTCTCAAAAAAAAAAATAAAAATAAAAATCAATCAATATAGTTCACTATATTATAAACAGACAAAACCATAAGAAAACCAATAGGTACAGAGAATGTATCTATTCTAGATCAAAAAATAAAGACTTTTAGCAGACTGGGAACAGAAGGAAATGTCCTCACCCTGACAAAGGACATCTTTAAAACCCTACATTTAACATCATAGCTCATGGTGAAAGGCTAAACACTTTACTCGAAAATCATGAAGCCAAGGATGTCCACTTTTACCAATTCTATTCGCAATTGTACTGGACCCAAGGCAATAAGTCCAAAAAAAAAAGAACTAAAAGTATCTAGACTGGAAAGAAGAAAAACTATCTTTATTTATATATTATTAATGTGATATATGATCATCTATGTAAAAATTATGATGGAATCTAATAATAGCTACTGGAAGCAGTGTGAATATAGCAAGGTGAAAAATACAAGATACAAATAAAAATTAAATTGTATTTCTGCATGCTAATAAAAAAAGTTGAAATAAAATAATGCCATTTGAATAGCATGAAAAATATAAAGTAAATCTCAGAAATAAATCTAAGAAAAGGCATAAAAGACCTATGTTCACCAAAAACTACAAAACAAGTGTAAGTATAATTAAAAATGGAAGTAATTAAAAAAGATAGACTATGTCCATGGATCAGAAAACTCAATAACTGACAAAACTCAGTCAAATCATAATTGACTCAGAGACGTCAGTTCTCCCTAGATTTATTTTTAGAGTGAGTGCAAATCAATGAAAAATCCCAGCTTGGTTATTTTGCAGAATTTGCCAAGCTGATTTTCAAGATTATATAGAAAGGTAAGGAACTTAGAATAAATAAAACAACTTTGAAAAATAAAAAGCACGGTTGGGGTACTGGCACTGATTTCAAGTTTTCTTATAAATCTACAGAAAAAAGCTTTTGTACCAACAACAAGATAGACACAATGTATTAATTAAATAAAAAATGAGTTAACCAGTTTGATGAAAATATTTCAAATTGTATATGAAAACACTACACTGTACCCCATGTTTGCATTAATGTATACAGCTCTCATTTAATAATAATAAAAAAAAAGTGAGTCCAGAGGCTCAAGCACCTAAGGCACCAGCCACATACACCTGAGCTGGCGGGTTCGAATCCAGTCCAGGCCCGCCAAACAACAATGATGGCTGCAACCAAAAAATAGCCAGGTGTTGTGGCGGGTGCCTATAGTCCCAGCTACTTGGGAAGCAGAGGCAGGAGAATTACTTGAGTCCAGGAGTTGGAGGTTGCTGTGAGTTGTCATGCCACAGAACTTTACCCAGGGTGACAACTTGAGGTTCTGTCTCAAAAAAAAAACAAAAACGAGAGAGTCCAGAGATAGCCCATGCATGTGTAGCCAGTTGCTGATACAAAAACAATTCAGTAGAGAAAGGATCATATTTTTAACCAAGCTGGAACAATTTAATTTTTGCAAGTGAAAAAATGAACTCAAGATTTATATATATATATGAAAAATGTACCTCAACATTAATAAGAAGCATTCATAATTTAATGTTATTTAATAAAACTACTAGAAGGAATAAAAAAACAGAATACCAGTTGAATATCCCTTATCTGAAATGCTTGGGACCAGGTGTATATTGGATGTCATATGTGTATATATTGGATTTCAGAATATTTGCATATATGTAATGAGCTGTCTTGGATGGGATCCAAGTCTAAACACAAAATTCACTTTTTACATATACCTTATATAAATAGCCTGAAAATAATTTTATACAGCATTTTTAATAATTGTATGCATAAAACAAAGTTTATATAAATGAGTGCAAGTGTGTAATTGTCCACTTGGGGCATCATATTAGCAACTCAGTGAAATAACTCAATACATTTACCATCTTGTCTAATATTGAAAATAATAGTTGCACTAAGTGTCGGTTTAAATAGGGAGAAAAGAAAAATCTCATTCAAGGCTCGTAAGAATATAAAATGGCCCAACCACTTTGGAAAACATCTTGGCTATTTCTTCAAAGGTTAAGCATATATCTACCGCATGACCCAGACATTCCACTCCCATATATTTATCCAAGGAAAGTGAAAGCTTATGTACTTATAAAGATTTGCATATGAATATTCAGATCAGCCTTATCTGGAATAACCACACACTGGAGAAACCCAAGCATTCATCCAGAGGCTAAAGGATAAATAACTGGGGCTTACCATACAGTGAAATCTACTCAGCAATAAAAAGAAATGAACTATTAATTCACACAACATGGATCAAAATACATAAAAAAAAGGACATACTGCTTGATTCCATTTATATAAAAATCCTAAAAAGATGAGAACTAATTTAAAGTGCCAGAAGGCCAATCAGTTATTGCTTGTATGTGGTAGGGGTGTGGAAGGCAGAAGGGAGAAATTACCAAGGGGCAAGAGGAAATTTGATGGGGGGGCATAATGGATAAGTTAATTAATGATTGTAGCGCTAGTTTCATGAGTGCACACACACAATAAAACTTAACACAGCATAATTTTTAAATATTACACAGGTTTCCATATACTTTTAAAAGGCTGTTAAAAGAAAAAAGGAAAAGAGAGTCCTTACTCTCAAGTCCTTACTCTCAAGAGCCTTCAGTCTTGAATCTTTGGGGAGGGTTACACGGCTCTGCAATGGTTCTTTTGCCAAAGACCTTACAATTTAAGCACTATTGCATTTATAAGGGTAAAGAAGAACATTTTTCAGTTTGACAGATGAAGATTAATTTTCATTCCCTTGTATATGCAGCATCCTGGAGCGTCTTCTGTATTTGGTGTTCCTAATGGAAACACTGTTGGCCTTCTAAGGAGATAAACATGTACAAGTGTGAATGTCCAGAGGTCAATTCTGACCTTGTCTGGTAGACAAAGTTCTGATTGGTTCATCTTCCACGAATTTCACAGAAGGTGTACAATTGGCCAGTTGGGAATTTACTATAGAAGGAAATACGACATCATAGTGTCTTTAAGAAACAGTTTATTTTTCAACTTTATACATCTTTCTAGTGAGATGTAATTTTTATAGACTAATGTATAAAGCTCAAAGTAGCCCTTTAAAGGATTGAAAGTGACTAACTCACTTCACTTATTTTTTCATTCACACCTTCATTCATTGCCTCAATTGTCTCAAAGGTGAGACTGCCCTTCCAACACTTCCATCTTCATTTGTCCTTTCATCCTTTGTTCCTCTCCTGTTTCTGCCCATCATGTGTTCCTTGCTATTTTCCCTCTCTTCTTAATTTGCCTTCCCTAACTTGCCCCAACTCACTCTCAGCACCATTTCTCCTTCCCCACCAACCTTAGAATGACTCTAACTGAAAGTCTGGGGAAAACCAGTCACACACAGAGATAGCTAGTTGTTAGAAGATGTGTGTCCCATAATCACAGTGTCTGACATGTTACAGTACAACTTTATTTGCATATCTTTTTTTTTTTTTTGAGATGGAGCCTCAAGCTATCCCCCTGGGTAGAGTACCATGCCATCACAGCTCATAGCAACCTCCAACTCCTGGGCTCAAGCGAGTCTCCTGCCTCTGCCTCCCAAGTAGCTGGGACCACAGGTGCCTGCCACAACGCCCGGCCATTTTTTGGTTGCAGCC
>CAUYQV010116273.1:0-19868 GCA_963574575.1 Galagoides demidoff
AATGGCCAGGCGTTGTGGCGGGTGCCTGTAGTCCCAGCTACTTGGGAGGCGGAGGCAGGAGACTCGCTTGAGCCCAGGAGTTGGAGGTTGCTGTGAGCTGTGATGCCATAGCACTCTACCCAGGGGGATAGCTTGAGGCTCTGTCTCAAAAAAAAAAAAATTCTTTTTGTTACCTGGCATAGCGCCTGTAGCTCAGCAGCTAGGGCACCAGGCATATACACCAAAGCCAGTGGGTTTGAACCCAGCCCAGCCTGCTAAACAATGACAATTACAACCAAAATATAGCCGGGTGTTGTGGCAAGCGTCTATAGTCCCAGCTACTTCAGAGGCTGAGGCAAAAGAATCACTTAAACCCAAGAGTTTGAGGTTGCTGTGAGTTGTGATGCCAAGGCACTCTACCCAGGGTGACATAGTGAGACTCTGTCTCAAAAAAAATAAAAAAAATGTTGTTACCTATTAGTCGACTTTCACTGTAAAACAGGATTTTTTACCTCTCTACTCCCCATATTTATCATTCCATAAATATGTATTTCTCATCCTTTACCCTTCACCCCCACCCGGGCAAAAGAATTATGATTCAACTACTTCAATCTGGAGCCCTCACCTCCTTCTGACTTCCATTTTCATTAGATTTCCTGTTTGTGATACTCTAGGTGTTGTGTCCCCCTTTCTTTACTTGCTCCCTTATTTTGAAACGGAATATCCTAGTTATCTTCCTAGGAAGGAAAGAATTTTTGTGGTAAATGATTTAATTGAAAAGTGAGATGGATGCTGAATTCTTTTTTTTTTTTTTTGAGACAGAGCCTCAAGCTGTCCCCTTGGGTAGAGTGTCGTGGCATCACAGCTCACAGCAACCTCCAACTCCCGGGCTCAAACGAGTCTCCTGCCTCAGCCTCCCAAGTAGCTGGGACCACAGGTGCCCACCACAATGCCCAGCTATTTTTTGGTTGCAGCTGTCATTGTTGTTTGGCGGGCCCAGGCTGGATTCGAAACCACCATCTTAGGTGTATGTGGCTGGCGCCAAGCCAGATGCTGAATTCTTGGTTGGAAATTATGTCCAGTCAAATTTGAAGGCAAGATTTCTTCTTTTCTAGATTTGAAGCCATTCTGAATATGTGACCCTTTTGTTTAAATTTCTGGAAGCTGGTGGAATCTTCTTTGATTCTAATGAAACTTTACTGTAATGACTTTGGTTTGGATGTGTTTTCATCCATTGTGCTGGGAACTCTGTGGGCCCTTTCAATCTGGAAATTTACACTCTTTTATTGTGGGATATATTCTTGGATTGCCTTTCATACTCTTGGATTACATCTACTGTTTCTTCTCTCTCACTGCCTCTCTCCTGTCTCTGACCTGTTACTCCAGGATTGGACTTTCCAAACTGGGCTTCTACTTATCTAGACTCTTTCTCTCCTTCTTTTCACTCTGCCTGTCTACTCTGAGTTTTCAACTTTATCTTCCAGACCATCTACTAAATAAATTCTTATGTTTCAACTTCCAAAAGCTTGGAGGTGATGGTGGGATTATTCTGTTGTTTATTTTTAAATCATCCTTATTATCTCCTGGATGTCCTGAATGCAACAGCAAGTCTTATCCCTTGGTGATGATGACAGCCTTCCACTTTCACGTTGCTTTATGTGGTCTGTTTTAATACTGATCTTGCGTTAGAAGATTTTCTCAGATTTTTTATATTGTTTGGCTAGCTGTTTGTTTGTTTGTTTTGAGGCAGAGTCTCAAGCTGTTGCCCTGAGTAGAGTGCCATGGCGTCATCATAGTTCACAGCAACTTCCAACTCTGGGATTCAAGAGATCCTCTTGCCTCAGTTTTTCTGTTTTCAGTAGAGACAGGGTCTTGCTCTTGCTCAGGCTGGTCTTGAACTCATGACCTCAAGCAGTCCACCTCCTTTGGCCTCCCAGAGTGCTAGGATTACAGGTGTGAGCCACCACGCTCAGGGGCACCAGTTAAAATGGCTACTATAACAACAACAGCAACAAAACCCAGAAAATAAAAGATGCTGGCAAAGATGCAAAGAAAGGGGAGGGAAGGCTCATATGCTGTAGGCAGGAACATAATTTAGTACAGCAACTGTGGAAAGCAGAATGGAGGTTCCTCAAAACACTAAAGATAGAAATGCCACGTGACTCAGCGATCTCACTGCTGGCTACACATCCAAAAGAAAGAAAATCAGCATATCAAAGTGCTATCTGAGCTCCCTGGTTTACTGCAGCACTACTCATAATAGCCAAGATATAGAAAGCAACCTATGTGTTTACAAGCAGATGAATGAATACATGAAGCGTGCATGCAGACACGTGGAACATCATTCAACCACAGAAGAGAGTGACATCCTGTCATATGCAGCATCAGGGATGGAACAGGAGAACCCTGTGTTAAAGTGAAGTAAGTCAGTCACCAATATACAAACACTGAACGCTATTACTGTGTGGGAGCTAAGAAAGTGGACCTCCCAGACATAAAGAGTACAACTGTGGTTATTAGAGGCTAGGAAGAAAAGGAGAGGATGAAGAAAGGATGGTTAATGGATATAATGGTAGAGAAAATAAGTTCTAGTGTTCAGGGAGGTGCCTGTGTCAGTGAGGAGAGTGCTGGCTCCATATACCGAGGGTGGTGGGTTCAAACCTGGCCCTGGCCAAACTGCAACAAAAAATAGCTGGGTATTGTGGCAGGCGCCTGTAATCTCAGCTTCTTGGGAGGCTGAGGCAAGAGAATCTCCTAAGCCCAAGAGCTGGAGGTTGCTGTGAGCTGTGATGCCATGGTACTCTACTGAGGGTGACACAGTCAGACTCTGTCTCAAAAAAAAAAAAAAAGTTCTAGGGTTTAACAGCACAGTAGAGCAACTATAATTAATTCAAAATAGCTAGAAGACTTAGAATGACAAAAAATGATAAAATGTTTGAGGTGTTAAGATAGCCTAATGATTTGATTATTACACATTACTGTATGCATGTTCAAATATCATCTATATTCCATAAATATTTACAACTACTATGTATCAGCAAAAAGTAGGGGACAAGGCCGGGCGCAGTGACTTATGCCTGTAATCCTAACACTCTGGGAGGCCAAAGTGGGTGGACCGCCTGAGCTCTGGGCATTTTAAGGCTCCATCTCTAAAAGCAGTCGGATGCTGTGGCAAGCATCTTTAGGCCCAGCTACTCAGGAAACTGAGGCAAAAGGATCACTTGAGCCCAAGTGTTTGAGGTATGACACCACAGTACCCTACCTAAGGTGACAGAGTGAGATTCTGTCTCAAAAAAAAAAAAAAAAGAAAAGAAAAGAAAAAAGTGGGGGACAAAGACACTCCTTGAAGCATGTGCACAGATGGGTTGTACAGACAGAAGGTTGGCAGCAGACAAGATAGGCCAGGGACGACTTCTTTTTTTTTTTGAGACAGAGCCTCAAGCTGTCCCCTTGGGTAGAGTGCCATGGCATCACAGCTCGCAGCAACCTCCAACTCCTGGGCTCAAGCGAGTCTCCTGCCTCTGCCTCCCAAGTAGCTGGGACCAAAGGCGCCCGCCACAACACCTGGCTATTTTTTTTGGTTGCACCATCATTGTTGTTTGGCGGGCCCGGGCTGGGGATTCGAACCCGCCACCTTAGGTGTACGTGGCTGGTGCCTTAGCCGATTGAGCCACAGGCGCCGAGCCAGGACCACAATTTTCAACTTGTGTGCCATGTGAGAGGATGTTAGTGTGCCACAGATATTTTAAAGATCGCTAATAAAATTATTTTCCAAAGAAATTCAAAGCAAAGTAAGTGGCTTTTTACTCTTCTTTTCTTTGCAGTTTTTGGCCAGGGCTGGGTTTGAACCTGCCACCTCTGGCATATGGGGCCGGCACCCTACTCCTTTGAGCCACAGGTGCTGCCCCTTTTTACTCTTTTTTTTTTTTTTAATCAACATAATTTAAGTGTGCCACGGAAGTTTAACTATGGGTTCAAGTGTGCTGTGAGATAAAAGATTGAAAATCACTCCTCTAGGGGGCAGATTATACAGATAAAATTTTTCTGATTTCCAACCAGAGGAGTAAAGATCTTGCTCACATCCTTCTGGTTAAAATAGTAGGAGACACACACACACACACAACTTTATTCCCTTTAAACCCCTGAGCTCAATAGAGCTTGGCATTCCTCATCAAGAAAACTCCTGTTGAGCATCCCCAGAGAATAAACTGATGCAGGGGAAGAGGGAGGATTTACTTAGGGAGAAGGGTTCTAGAGTTTAACAGAATCTTAAAAGGCCTTCAATCAATTCTATTTGTTTTAGTATTTGCCCCTTTGCCACCAGTGAGGCACTAGCTACTGCTAATCCCTCAGCCTTTCGAGCACTTTGTCAGTGCAGTTCCCCCAGCCAGGGAGGATTTATGCTTAAATCACTTATACTTAGCTCACAAGTTCAAGACCAGCCTGAGCCAGTCCCTTTACAATAGTGTCGTAGGGCTTTGGGAGGAAGCCAAATTAGATGTGTTTGTTCAGTCTGCTACTTTTCTAGAAACTGTATTTTTTTGTTTTAACCTCCCCAAATAACTTAAGGGATGTGTCCACTTAAAAACACTTCTCTGAGATACTACCTTGCTGACTCTGGGCAAACTGTTTAAATGTATATAATGGAGATAGATAAAAATGCCAGAAATTCCTATCATTTGCACATTGTGAAATAAGGCAAAATGATGTGTGCCCATTCAAGACCTAAGCGCTTTATCAATTTAAGGTCTATTGCTATCTTCTTATAGGAAGGTACTACTTCACTGTTAGCAGGGTAAGCTGCAGGAGAGTGCACTGGATGAAAGGGCTATTCTCCTTGTCCCTCATTTAGTGCACAGATTTAGGCCTCTCCATGACAGGTGATGATCAAATCACTAAATGAAATGTAGTAAACAAATGGTTTCAGCTTCCTTGGGTTCTAACCAAAACAAAGAAGGCTATGCTGTTTGGATATGTGCTGTTCATGTGTGTGATGGTATATGAATTTTTAATATAAGCATTTTGTTTCCTCACAGGCATCTAGATTATGTTAATAGCAGGTTGGCAGGCCCTATCATTCAGAAGATACAGGAAATTAATATTTCTGAGAAGACAGGAAATTAGATACTACTTCAGAGGGTGAAACATTTGGCTCCTAATGAAAAATAACTTTTGATAGCACAGTACTATCACCTTCAAAGTGTTTGGTAAATATTAAGCTTTCTTTTCACACCTTTGAAGGTGTAAAGACACCACATTGGTAATTCACAGGCCCTGGGTGCTTCCAAAAATGCTAGTAGGATTCTACCATCAACTAGGATTCAGGAAACCTGGGTTTCTGTCCCAGCTCTCTCCCAAAGGGGCTGTACAACCTCAGACATGATGGTCAGGCCGCGATGGATCCTTTCTTCATCTATAAAACAGTAATCTCTATCATTTTTTCACTCCTGATTTCTCTTTGCATTCACAGAGTCAAAAGTAAATAAATCAAACATAATTTATTCTTTTAAACAATTTAAATAGAGGCTGGGCACGGTGCCTCATGCCTATAATCCTAGCGCTCTGGAAGGTCAAGACGGGTGGTCTGCCTGAGCTCACAGGTTCAAGACCAGCCAGAGCCAGAGTAGGACCCCCATCTCTAAAAATAGCCCGCCATTGTGGTGGGCACCTGTAGTTCCAGCTACTTGGGAGGCTGAGGTAAGAGGATCACTTGAGCCCACGAGTTTGAGGTTACTGTGAGCTATGATGCCACAGCACTCTACCAAAGTCGACAAAGTGAGACTCTTATCTACAAAAAAAAAAAACACCCAATTTAAATATATTTTAATACTAATATAAACATTCTTTGATCTACATGCCAGAATTTAGTCTAACTATCATCAATTGCATTGAAATCTTACATCTAAAAGTATAATTTTTTAATCAAGAAATAATACAGTAGTTAAAAGTAAATATACTTTTAACCTAATGTAAATTAAATTTTAATGTAAATGTACTTTTCTTTCATCCCAAATTAATAAAAGACTATCATCTAAGCCAGATTTTTTTTAGTCTTTAGATTTAAAACTTCAATAAAAAGCTTTGTTGGGTGAGGGGATGAGATATAGAATCTTGCATTTTTTATATGTCAAATGATCAAGATCTCATTTGCAAGATAAACCAGTTTTTGTAAAATATTTCATTATTTGCCATATTGTTTGGTCATAAAACTGAGCTGCAGAGCAGCTACTTGATTTTTCTACCATATAGAGGGATGTTTTAATAAACTAAATTGGAAATTAAAATTATTTCACGACAGAAAGGAAAAAAGAGGTTTTACATGCAGTGCCTGTGGCTCACTGAGTAGGGCGCCAGCCCCAAATACCAACAGTGGCAGGTTCAAACCCGGTCAGGCCAAACTGCAACAAAAAAATAGCGGAGTGTTGTGGCAGGAGCCCTGAGTCCCAGCTACTCAGGAGGTTGAGGCAAGAGAATTGCCTAAGCCCAAGAGCTGGAGGTTACTGTGAGCTGTGATGCCACAGCACTCTACTGAGGGCAACAAAGTGAGGCTCTGTCTCTAAAAACAAAAGGGAGGGGGGAGGTTTCACATTAACTAGTACTAACAGATTTGTGGGGTAAGATTTATGTATGTTTTGCATGCTTTGATTAATTGCACCTTGGTTTAAACCCTAGCTTTGACCATGATCTTGCCAGTGGACTCTCAGCAAGCCAAATAATTGGGGGTCAGTTGTCCTGCTTCAAATATGCTGTGACAGTAAAATGAAATCAGAAGTATTCTGAAAAGAAAATAGCATATATGCCAAATACTGGGGCTGTGCCTAATTAGCTCAAATATTTAAGTGTCTGTGTGGGGACAATGGGTTGAGTCCCTGTTCTATATTGTTTCATTGCATGAATTTCTCTCAAAACACCATCCTGTCTTTCACAAAGCCAAAGGACCAAGGCTACCTATGTGTCGGTTCACATAATTTACCTCCACTGAAAATAACGGTATTAATCTATCTCAGGTTTTGCTTTTAATCAGACCACTTATCTGCCATAGTGAAAGACTCATACATGTTCTACTTTTACGTTTACTATTAAGCTTTTTCTCAGTGACATCAAGAACAGAAACCTATCTGAAAGATAAGGATGCATAAGACGATTGGAACCATATTCTGATGGTTTTCCAAGCCTACAGGTAGGAATCACTCATACCCGGTGGTGACTGAACTGATGAAGTCCGCAGCTCTCAAAAGCACAGAGCACTACACGCACTCCCTGGGAGATGTCATTCCTTAAGAGTCTACTCGCTACTAAAGCGTCTGGAAATGTCAGGTGCTCGAATAAAAATAATGGGCAATCTCTAGTAACAAGTCTCAGTCGTTTTACTATTGTAGCAGACTCGAGAAATTGACTGGGGTGGTGGTGCTGGCTTTCAAAGGAGTATTCGGAATGGCTACACAGCGCCAGAGCAGTCTCTGCAGAGGGCTGCGACGGCCCTGGCTCTGGCTGAGTGGGCTTTTCCTCAGGGAAGGTGACCCAGAGGGATTCTGCGAGGGGCCAAAATAATTCCCCTATGGCCATGCAGGTCTGCAACATGCAGCATTAGCATAGTTTCTTCCCAATCCCCTCCCTTAGGGGAGATCGCGCGCCCGCGGGGGCCCATTACCATCCTGCAGGATGAGGGTGGGCTGCACCGCCTGTACCCGGAACTGCCTGGCTCTCCAGCCGGGGCTGGGCGCCCGCACCACCTCGCTAGCGGACAGCCAGGTCACGGTCTCAAAGTTGTCCCCGCGAGCCAGCGCCTCGGCCTCGGCGTGGTGCACGGCTACACGGTCGAACTGGTAGAGGCCGCCGGAGTGGTCGAAGTGCACGTGGGTGGCCACAGCCAGCAGCGGCCGGCGAGCCGCGTCGTCTTTGGCCCCGCAGTCCTGCAGGAGGCCGGAGGAGTAGAGGTACTCTGGGAGGCTGCGTAGCCCCAGGCCTGTGTCAATCACCACGTCCTGCTCGGAACCGCGCACCAGCCAGATGTTGGCACGGTTGCCCGACTCGTAGAAACGTTCTTGAATCCAGAAGATGCCATCGCCCAGAGACTTGTGGGCGTACCACTCGAGCGCCGACATGCTGGGCAGGGGTGCGGCCAGGCGGGGGTGGTTGTGGGCGTGTGCGTGTGTCCCACGGGCAGTGCACACAACAGGCGCTGCGGCTGTGTGGAGCGGTCTGTCCGCAGCCAGGGAGGAGGCGCAGAGAAAGGAGGGGGCGGAGGATGCGGGGACGCGAGGGGGAGGACCCGGAGGAGGAAGGACACGAACAGACCCTGCCTGGAGCGTCCCAGAGAGCAGACGCAACGCTGCCCGCCCCGGGCGCAGGACCTGACGCAGCCTCTGCAGCCGCAGCACCGGGGAGAATTAATGCAGGGGGGACTGCGGCAGAATGGAGACCCGGAAGGCGACACTTTTCTCACCCCAGGGGTCTGACTGCAGAGGCCGGTATAGAGGCTTGGGCCCGCCCACCCACTGGCTCGCCGCAGAGCTTACTACCAGCCGGCGCCGAAAGAGTCGGCCCAAGCCAGTTGGACGAAAACTACGGCGCCTGCCAAGGGCTAAAAAGCTCTCTGCCGAGTGGGTGGGGCCTTGCCGGGGGCTGGGCGGGGCTAGCTTGTCCGGACTGGAGCGCGGCTCTGGTGCCGCGTGGAGGGCGGTGCGCGCTTCTCCCGAAGTGGAGCTGGCTGCTCTGGAGCGCGGCGTCCTCTGCCAGCAACTCTTCCTTGCCGGCCGGCACGTGGGCTGCAGTTTTGCCCAAGCCACAAGACTAAGTGAGCAGGTAACAGAGGAAGCAATCGAGACTTGGGAAGGGGTGGAGAGGGTAGAGGGAAGTTAAAGGGGCACATGGAGAAGGTGGGGGGAATCAGGGTTAGAGATTGATTCAAGAGCCTCTGGATTGAGGAGCGTTGGGAGATTGCTCTACCTCTCCTTCTCCTCCCTTTAAAATGTTTTTAAATCTTCATTTCCAGATCTTACCTAGCCTCTACCTCCCGGGACTGTTTGCAATGAGTTAGAAGGGAGTTTATGCTCTTATTGATAGTAGGTGATTTACCAAATCCGGAGACTATATTCTCGTTTAGGCACTAATCGTTGTCGCATATTGAGGCTAAGGACAGTACCTGTTTACTTAACTGTTGGCACTTTATCCTGGGAAGAGGGTTGTTAATAGTTTGTCTTTTTTCTAAAAAAAAAAAAAAAATAATAACAATAATAATAACATTCTGTATCCCCTGTTCCATTTTTTTTTGGTTAATTTGTTCACCTTGAAAGAGGGTGCAGAAAGTTGGTAGACAAACTCAACTGAGGAAAGGTGGAACACGTTGTGGGGAGGATGGGAAAAGTGAATAATGCCTGGGTGTGGCCCTGCCAGCCACACGTCTCACCCCCACCATTAACATAACTCCCTGTCCCCGCTTCCCACCTCCCAGCTATGGAAGCATCTATTTAGGCTTTAGAAATTCCTTTGAGAACTTGACTAACCTGTGTAAGTCAAGTAAGTTCCTGTAATTGACCAGGAAGAATCATGAAGAGACCCATGAGACAGCATTATAAAAGATAATTACCAAAATCTTATTGCAGCAACTACTATTAAGTATACTCTCCTTCTCCACCCTCCTAACCTCTTTGATAGGGATTCAGCCTTTGTGACTATTTTGCTAATATAGGTAGAGGTTATTCATTTGTTCATTTAGGGGCTATTCTTATTCACAAGTCCCTGAGCTAGATGATGTGTGAAAAGCAGAATTGTGTAAAAAAAAAATCATAATCTTAATTCTCAGGAATGTAAGGGAAGATAATATCTTTATACAAATATGTACTTGCACCACAAAGGGATATGGGCTATGTACCACAGAGGAAATAGAAACCAAATACAGTAGGAACACAGATGGAAGGGATTATTGAGGAGTGGCATTTAGCTGGCCTTGAAAGACCACTTGTAGGGCATTCTTAGCAGAGAAATCCACAGTGTTCTCTGTAGTTTGGGTATTTTTTCCTCTAGACATAAGGAAACCCACTAGCGGTCAATTGGAGCGATGCGCTTACTAGGCCATGAGCTCAGCAATAATTTACCTAGTGATCACTGGACTTTTTCCAGGTTCTAGTTAGTGGTGGGGCACAAAAAGGTGAACAAGTCTGCAAGGAAGCTTTTACACCTAACAGGCCCCTCTTCCAGTAATCCACATTCCCTGGACGGTCATTTCTGCTTCTCTATCTGGCTCTTTCCCTCGCTTTTGTCCGATTCGTGCACAGATATTAACAAAGAAGAGAGGTTTTCTTTAACCATCCTTTGCACAGTAGCACCATGTTTCCTGCCTGATTTTTGTTCATATTACCTCTCACCTCCTGACATTGTCCATGAAGTACATTTTGCCCATTTCCCATAGTAGACAATGAATTCAGAGAGAGGAGAGATTTTGTTTTGCTCATTACTGTATTCCCAATACATAGAAAACGGCCTGGCACAGAGGGTGCTTAATAAATACTTGAATGGATGATTGAAGAGCTTTCCTGTGGAGACAGAAGAGCTAAGAGTTACAACATGATTGTACAAAAAAAGCCATGAGAGCAGTGTAGTACTTGGGAAATTCAGAATAGAGAGATGCCTCCCTCTACTAGGGTAGAAGAAATGGTCATGCAGAAAGTATCATTTGTATGGCATCCTAAAAGATATGAAGGGCTTGGGCGGCGCCTGTGGCTCAAAGGAGTAGGGCACTGGCTCCATATACTGGAGGTGGCGGGTTCCAACCCAGCCCTGGCCAAAAAAAAAAAAAGAGGTACAAGGGCTTGCTTAGGTCAGTGTGGCAGGAGGGGCACTCCAGGCAGATGGAACAGTGCATGCAAGGGCAGGTGTGGCTGCAGTGTATGAGGCAGAAAGTGAAGTCTCCAAAGCTCTGTTAGTTAAGGAGAGTGGCATATCAAGATTTGTATTCTAGAAGGGTGACTAAACAGTGGATGGAAGGGGCAGTCTGGCCACGGAAAGTTTCTTTTTTCTATTACAGAGCTCCAGGTGAAAGACGTGAGGGTTTGAACTGAAGCAGAGGCAAAGGAAGGGGAACGTTGGAGAGGGAACAGAGTTGATAGTCTTCTACTATTACATCAAAGGGGACAGAGATGGGACACGGTGACTTTTAGGGCCCTGATTGACACAACTTAGGAGTCATTGATCAAGAAAGATACTATGACTTGACTTTCACTGTCTTATTGTTGTGGGGTGAAACCAGGGAGATTTTAAGCTCTCCTGATGATTCCAATGTTCAGCTATGTCTTAAATTTTATTTATTTATTTATTTATTTATTTATTTATTTATTCATTTATTTATTTATTGAGACAGAGTTTCACTTTGTTGCTCTCGGTAGAGTGCTATGGTGTCATAGGTCACAGCAACCTCAAACTCCTGGACTCAAACAATTCTCTTGCCTCAGCCTCTCCAGTAGCTGAGACTATAGGCGCCTGCCACAATGCCTGGTTATTTTTAGAGACAGGGTCTCGATTTTTTGCTCAGGCTCGTGAGCTCAGGCACCAGCCTCGGCCCCCCAGAGTGCTGGGATTACAAGCGTGACCCATCACGCCCAGCCAGAATTCATTTGTTTTCATAGGAATGTCTTTCCAAGAGCAAGTTAGGATGAAGTGATGGTTGTGGATGTTGATGGATTTATGAACTTAAATTGGATCTTAAGGTGAAGGGGATGCAGCCAGGCTGGGAGAAAGAAAGTGAGTTGCAGTGGGGACCCTAGGAGTCACAGACCAGGGAGGTGAGAGAGGAGGCTGCAGCCATCTCAGAAGGGCCTCTCAATAACTAAGTGGGGAGTGTGGATTTAATTCACTAGCTGCAAGGGAAGATAAGAGTAGCCTAATCAAAGCATAATGTGGAAGAGTCAAACAAGAAAAGCAAGGGTTACCACAAAGTTTGCAGTGAATCAGAAATGAGGTGGAAAGGGCTGAGCTGGATTATGGTAGAGAAATTGCAGAGGAAGGTTTATTTTGAAGGAAGAATTAGATGATCTCTTCATTGCTCTCGGGCTCCCAGCACAGTGCTTGGAATGGTCAGTTTTGGTTGAGTCAGTGACTCAGTGAAGTTGGGCTATATAGAGTAGAGAAAGATATGGAGAAGACAGTCCCAGGGTTATAAACAACGTAGGTTATGTACGTTTGTTCTTTTTATTTTTTTCGAGAGTCTCACTTTGCCCTGGGTAGAGTGCCATGGTGTCTTAGCTCTCAGCAACCTCAAACTCTTTAGCTTAAGTGATACTCTTGCCTCAGCCTCCTGAGTAGCTAGGACCCCAGTTGTGCCCACCCACCACCATGCCTGGCTAGTTTTTCTATTTTTAGTAGAGACAGGGACTTGCTGTTGTTCAGACTGGTCTCGAACTCCTAAGCTGAGGCAATCCACCTGCCTTGGCCTCCCAGAGTGCTGGGATTATAGGCATGAGCCACCCATGGTAGACACCATGCCTGCCCTGTAGGTTTGTGTGTGTAAATTGGAACAGGAACATTTATCTATCACCTGTAATAGTCTCTGTTCATAAGTGCAAGTGGGATGTCAGTCAGATGTTTGTAACTTGGGAACTCACTGTAATAGCCTCTGTAAATGTGAGTTGTAGGTAAGTCACATGTTAGTAACTCAGGGACTGCTATGTGGAGAAAACCTGTAAAGTTTTCATTCAAGAAGTTTGGTAGAATGAAAAAGGAACAAGGCAATGGTTGAATCAACTCAAAGGATTCCAAGAGTGATGCTTAGGTCTCACTTGCAAGCCATTTCTCCTATGATACCGTTACCAGACTGCTGGCCTTTTATCTCTGCAAGGAAGAAAATGAATATGCTAGCTCATCTGGGCACAGGAAATGCACTCTTGATAACTGTACTTAAAGATGGGTTTATAGGCTAGAATGCCACGTAAATACTGAGGTATCTGAAAGCTAGGATTGTTTTTTTTTTTTTTTTTGTCTGCCAAGGTCAGTCAGCACATCCATTAATAACAATTTATACACCCAAAGATAAAAAAGTGGAAAAGTGGAAATTTACAATCAGCAAAGTTCCATATTTCTCAAGGCGTATTTCATAAAACAATGCTAGCTGATATACTCTCTTTTCGGGTGAGTTTTATTTATTTATTTATTTTTTTGAGACAGTCTCACTTTGTCACCTTTGGTGGAGTACCGTGACATCACAGCTCACAGCAACCTCAGACTCTTGGGCTTAAGTGATTCTCTTGCCTCAGCCTCCCAAGTAGCTGGCACTGTAGGCGCCCGGCTATTTTTGGTGTGCAGTTGTCATTGTTGTTTAGCAGGTCCCCCTCAAACCCACCAGGTTTGGTATATGTGGCTGGCGCTCTACTCACTGAGCTATGGGTGCTGAGCCTTAGGGTGAGTTTTTAAAATTTTTTCACAGCCACCTCCAAAGATTCTGTTGAAGTAGGTTTGAGGACTCAAGAAACCCCACCTGGGACCCTATTTAACAAGTCCTTGGTCAGTCCTTGTGATCAGACAAGTCTGCTGAACTTTACCTAAAATTGTTCGTAAGTTTTAGTTAATGGCAAATCCTGGACCTGGAGTGCAGTCCAAGGGTCGTGCCTGTGCCTACTGGGCTTGCTTCTGCGGTGGTTTTTGGGGTGAAGGTATGAGCCCTTCTGCTCAGCAGTTTCCAGACCTGAGAGACTGGCTTCCAGTGAGCTCAGCAAATGTTTGAGTGACTCAGCAGTTGAAACAAGGCCATTTGGATATTTTCCCCTCTCTTCTAGTGTGGACAGATGGGTTAAACTTTGCTATTAAAGTAAGTACCACTCCTCTTTTTTTTTTTTTTTTTTTTTTTTGTGTGTGTGTGTGTGTGTGTTAATTTTGAAGAGCAAGTTTATTCACTCTTCCATTATTTTCTTTTGGATCATGCTTTTGCTATCAACTCTGAGGGTTTTTTAGTTTCCACCGGACTATAAGGGAGAGATTTTTCTGGTAAAATGACAGGATTTCAGTTGAAACCTCATAAGAAAGTCAGTTTAGGGATAAGGAGAACCTGGAATCATAAAAACCATATAAAATCTGGGCCAATGCAATACATAATTACATAAAATGATATAACTCTAAGCATTTGTGAGAAATAATGAGCCCTCCAAATACATTATGTTCATAATTCATTAAATTATTACTGCCTATACCCCCAAATAGTAACATATGACTTTATTAAAATAAAAAAAAAGGAAAGGGCACATAGTGCCACAGGAGATACTGATATTGAAGTAACTAGCCTTGAATGTAAAAATAACTATCTTTGATTAATACATTCAAGAAAATAAAGGGGCATTTTATCAAATTGCTAGAGTCTAGATAAAAAAATAGAAATGAGCATACGCTTGTAGAAAGTCGCTAAACATCATTAATCATTTGAAAAATACAAATTACTATCACAACATATTTGCTAAGTATAATTTTTAAATCACCAATTTAGGGGTTGATGAGCATGTGAAGAAACTGTGATATTAATACGTTCCTGGTGAAAGTACAACTTGGTTCAATCACCTTGGAAAACCGTTTGGTGGTAACCACTAGAGCTGAACATACTAAGCCGATATACTATGATGCAGTAATTTTCGCTAATAAGCATATATCAAGCAGAAATGCATGTCTATGTTCAACAAAACCATGTGTAAGAAGAGTCACAGCAGCATTAATCAAAATAGGCAAAAACTTGATGATCACGTAAAATTTTCCTCTGGTGCAACAAATGCCGAATTTTAACATATCTACATAATAAAATAATTTCTGAGAGTAAACTGCAGCTCAAAAACTAGAACTCACCTGCAGTTTAGGACAGTGTCACTTTTCAGAGCCAGTGATTGCATAAGGAGACGAGGAGCACTTCTGGAGTTTGGGTCATGTTCATTTTCTTTGTTGAATGCTATTCTTAAGTTTTCGATATGGGAAAATTCATCGACATACACACTGACAACTCAGGCATCTCCAATAATTTTATTCAAACCAAAAATATATGGACCTTTCCTTCTGATGTGCATTTGCCAGTGTATCGCGCTGTCTCTGGTTGCTCTACATGTTATTAAATGATTACCCAATTGTTCTTTAGCAGCGATTTTCAGATTCCAAGACACAGATGGTTTTACTTCCACGATCCTGGAGAATTTCTCTCATTTACTTTCTCTTTCTGCCTCACAATAACTGTCACAATTGTGTCATCTAAGTGTCATGATCTGGCTCCCATTAAAATTCCTTCTCTCCTGAATTTAATAATATGCCCCCCAAGCCCCTGCAATTATTGACAGTATGTGGTTTCTGTCCTGAGCTCTATTGCTTGCTGAACTGCCTTCACCATTGTGTGTTTGATTGTTAAGATGTTTCAAATGAGATCTCTGTGCCAGAATGAGAGAGGACTACTATTCAGTACAGGCATAGCTAGTTCCTGCACAGAGTAGAGAGGAGAAATTTTTTTCTGAATGATGGATTATGGAGCCCTTTCTTGGCTGGAAATTGTCAAGACAAATTCTGATCATCCTATCCAGTGGTTCTCAACCTTCCTAATGCTTCCTAATGCCACCGACCCATTAATACAGTTCCTCATGTTGCGGTGACCCCCAACCATAAAATTGTTTTTGTTGCTACTTCATAACTGTAATTTTGCTACTGTTATGAATCGCAATGTAAATATCTGATAAGCAGGATGTATTTTCATTGTTACAAAGAGGTCGTGACCCACAGGTTGAGAACCTCTGAATTCTTACCGGTTTCTACAACACAAAAAATTGTATAGACCTCATTCTCTTTCCAGTTTTTCATACTACATGACCCCAGGACCAGACACTTAAATGCCACTAACTGTATAACAGGCATGGTGGTAAGTAGTGTACAGGTATACAATCTAATCATCACAACAAGCCTACAAATCAGTGGTGTTATTAGCTTCTTTTAAAAGGAGAAGACTGAGGCCAAAGAAACTTAGGTCAACTTGTTAAATGTTTTTAACTTGTCCATTTTATTTCCTGCTGGAATTGCAGGAACCAGCTTTGCTCACTTATAGTAACATTCAACTGAGAGTTCTTTTGAAACTTCCTCTTGATTTATTCAAGAATACCAAGGATGAGGTAATAAGGGAGGGTCAACCAGATTCACAGCAATTACAGGTAAGATATCAAAAAAGGAATTTAAATGGGTGAAGGCTTCCCTAATCTATAAAAAGTATTGGAGGTGGTTGTACCTGAAAAACATGTCCACATTTTACCAGATTGTGTTTGTACTTCATCATGCCCTTCAGGGACCACTATCACACTGTTGTTCCCGATATATCTGGAAGTTCTCATAAACTTTCCACAGAACTTTGAACATAACTTTTGTTCTATAAGGTTGTCCATAGAGTTTAGCTGGCCACCCATGCTGCATATGTTGCTGCATAAAATAATAATAACAATACAAATAAACAGAAATGGCAGCGACAATAATATAATAGCAGTAGCAAGAAGAGAAGTAGGGGGAGTAAAGAGAAATGCTTCTTCTCTATTGAGCACCCTCTGAAGCTCTTTATGTGTGCTACGATCACCCTTTGAGAGAAGAACTGCACACTTTAGACTTTCAATGGATTGAGAAGTGAAGAAAAATGTAGGGATTTTTCTCAGAGTCCTACTTGTAGTCAGTCTCAGACTTGGCATTTGAACTGATGCTTATTTAACATTATAATCTGTTTACTTAGAACATGTTGTCATACATACTCAATCATTTCCCAATTTAGACTTCCTTATCAGAGAGTTTTAGTGCCAGTATTCATAGAGTTTTGGTCATAATAACTTTCTTTATTGCTTATAAGTGACTACTGTTCCAACAATGTGTTTTCTTCCGATGCTGCCTTTTAAGATTTTTCTGTAAGGTCTATAAAACTATTGAAGACCTGCAGCTTACAGCAGAGACAGCTAAGAGCTCTTGTTATCACTCTCTCCTTCTTATCATACTCTTTGAATCCCTGATTTAACTTAATTACCTGAAAACTAGAAAACAAAATAAAATTAGTCATGAGAAAAGTTTATTGGGCGACATGTCTCTGCAGGATAAATGGAAAGGAAGCATGAGTGGGGAGATTCAAGTCTGGCATCTGGAAAATAAGAGAGAAAAAGAAGGAAGAGCTTCAGATAGCTGTTCACCTGTGAGAAAAACTTACCAGAATGACAGATCAAAAGTTGCCTTGGAGAGAATTGGCAGGATGGGTGGGTAGGAATAGCCTAGTGCTAGGACCTTCTCAGTGCTAATTAGCTTGAAACACCATGGGGAGAACATGGCCTCAGCTTTAACACTTTGGTGGGTTTAAAATATATATGGCAGCTAGAGGTCATTAACTCCTTACATTTCTTTTTGGAAGAAAATCTGAATGACAGAACCTCAAGGCCAGTGCAACCAACCAGGTGTCTATGAATCTATGTATGTTTGCATCATTAAGACTGAACTGTTGGAGCATGTGTTGAAATGATGTGTGCAGTGCTTGTCCTTCTCCTTTAATGCCTGCCAACATCTCTAGTTTGGGCCATGTTCACAAATAGCACACCCTCTTGAATAATGCCAGTGAGAGAGAAGAAGGATGGAAAGATCCAGGGTGACTGGATAATGTCAGGAAAAATCTCAACACACCATTATAGTTAGAGGAGAAAAAGAAATGTCTACACTCATTTAAAAAAAAAAATGTTCTTATAGAGTTCTTTACACACAGCTAGATTTCACCCTTAACTTATACAGTTATATTTAGAGAGGACTATACAGATCTTGCTGAGAAAGCAATACTTAGAGTAGGTTTAAAAAGGGGGGGTTAGGGTGGCACCTGTTGCTCAAAGAGTACGGCGCTGGCCCCATATACTGGAGGTGGTGGGTTCAAATCCGACCCTGGCCAAAAACTCCAAAAAAAAGGGAGGAGGGGAGGGGTTAAAATAGGTTAGTTCATAAGAAAACACTGTGACAATACACACACTGATTTCGGCATGGACTCATGCATTACTGTTTTAATAGAGAGAGAAAGAAAGTTAAATAATTTGTCAAGATAAAGCCAATAGGATTTGCTGACATGATGAGATGGAAAGAAAATTAATGAAGAGTCCAGGATCTTGAAATTGTTGATTGGGTGAATAATGATACCATTAAACAAAACAGGGAGCATGAAGATAGATCAGGACTGTGGGGAGGAAGATGATGAGTTAGTTTTTGTTGAATTAGATTGAATTGCTGATGAAACATTTAAACTTAGTTACCCCATGAAAGGGGAAGATTGAGTCTGTTCAGCAAGTGAAACAGATTCTTTATGAGCATAATATCTTTTCCTCTAAATTTTCCCTAAACCATTACAGAAAGTTATGCATATGAAATAAAGTCGTAATGCAGCATTTAGGGTTCCCATTTGTAATGGATGATGGTTTTTCATTTTGTTTTGTTTTTGTTTTTCATTTACCACATATGGAAAATATCTTTGGATAGTGAAATGGTATTTTTAGGTATTCTGTACATTTTCTATCTTACCCATCATATACCACATATCCGAGTGATGACATGACATTCTGCCATAGTCTATCTACATCCAGAAGTGACTACTTTCTTTGTCCTGCATCCTCAACTACTTCCCTGTCAGGAATGCAGAGAAAATTATAGGTAAAACTTTCAGTTCTGTGTTCTCTCCTCTTTCTTTTTACATTTCACATGATCCATTATAAAATTTCCAAAATGTTCAGATTTATTTACATGCAAAATTATAAAAGCTTCTGATTTACATTACATTTGCATTTTAAGTTAGAAAAATAGCATTCACATTTTTTTTTAAACTTTCGGATTTTATGCAGTAAAGTTGTGTCATAGGAAACCTTGTCATGGTTTCTGTTTATATTTATAGATTTGACATTTTTTAAATAGTGAAAAAAGCAATTGTATATCTGTATTCAGGATTTAATCTCCCTCAACTTTATCATTTTTTTTAGTTTTTAATGTTCTTGTAATTTTTACTCCAGGTGCAAATAAATAGCTATGGATATAGTCATATGCCTTTGGATGATAGATCTAGGGATTTCCCCACTGCTCACATTTCTAGTAATTGAGCCATTCAGACAAGGAGGCTACATTATCCCAAATTGTCTAGAATGATATTAATTTATCCACCTTGCTGCAAAAAGTTTAACATAAAGTAGTCACTTTTCTCCTTAAATTGCATTTCAAACAGGAAAAGTCCAGAGGGCCGTTGTCTACTGCTTTTCCCCACACTTAACATTTTTAATTCTTTAAAAAATTATTTCAAAATGATACAAAGGTATAGATGTTTTTGGTTACATAGACCAATTTTGTTACACATGAATCTGCATTATCAGTGTTCCATTCCAGTACCCAACTCATGTAGGTAGTTTTCCTGCAATTCTTCCTCCTCACTCCCCCTGCTTGATTTTCACTCAGTTTACTTCCATCTCTCCATGCGTGTGCCCACCTGTTAGTACCAAGGTAACAGCAAGTACACATGGTGTTGGTCTGTCCATTCTTTAAATACTTTACTGAGGTTAATGATCTTCAGTTCTACCAAACTGTTACAAAAGCCTTAATCTATCCTTCATGGTTGCTTTGTACTTCTTAGCATACTTGTGCCGCATTTTTTTTTTTTAATTGAATGGTTACTATGTACATTAATGCACTTCTGGGGTACAGTGTGGGGTTTTCACATGCAATCCGAAATACTTCCATCAAACTGATCAACACAGCCTTCATGTCATTTTCTCAGTTATTGTTTTAAAACGTTCTGATTCTACTCTTAGAGGGGCTTGTTCTTATCTTCCTGCCTTCTTCCTTCTAGCGCTGGGAGACTGCCCATGGCCTTGAATGCTCCAGCACCTCCCTTGCAAATCTATCTTGACATC
>CAUYQV010116274.1:0-15391 GCA_963574575.1 Galagoides demidoff
TACACCCAAGGTGGCAGGTTCGCATCCCCAGCCCGGGCCCTCCAAACAACAATGATGGCTGCAACCAAAAAATGGCCGGGCATTGTGGCGGGCACCTGTGGTCCCAGCTACTTGGGAGGCTGAGGCAGGAGACTCGCTTGAGCCCAGGAGTTAGAGGTTGCTATGAGCTGTGATGCCATGGCACTCTACCCAGGGGGACAGCTTGAGGCTCTGTCTCAAAAAAAAAAAAAAAAAAAAAAAAGATCACAGAAGATGCAAGGATCCCAGAAGTACCCCAGATAAGGCAAAGTATTAAGACCATCCCTGCGGAGAATCGGGAGGTAGGTGGTGCTGAGCCTTTTGAACTCCTGATTGGCAATTATATTAAGGAAGCTATTTTGTCTGCCCTGAAGAGATGAAACTTGTTTTCCTCTCCTCCTTTCTAAATATGTTATTGGTTATTGTTAACCACTACCCTAAGTTCCTGATTAAATTGAGAAGGAAGGAATCTTCCCCCAACACATCCTATGAAGCAAACATCACCTTGATACCAAAAGCAGGAAAGGATCCAACTAAGAAAGAGAATTGCAGACCAATTTCACTAATAAATACAAATATAAAAATACTCAATAAAATCTTAGCCAATAGATTACAGCTACACATTGAAAAAATTATACATCATTCTCAAGCAGGCTTCATTCCAGGGATGTGAGGTTGGTTTAATAAATGCAAATCCATAAACATTCACCATATCAATAGAAGCAAAACAAAGACCATATGATCCTCTTAATAGATGCAGAAAAAGCATTTGAAAAGATTTAGCATTCTTTTCTAATTAGAACACTTAAGAATACAGGCATAGGTGGCAAATTTCTTAAACTAATGAAGCCATCTATGACAAACCCACAGCTAACATCATACTGAAAGGAGTAAAACTGAAAGCTTTTCCACTTAGAACTGGAACCAGACAAGGATGTCCTCTATCACACTACTATTCAACATAGTGGTGGAAGTCCCAGCCAATGCAATCAGGCAATAGAAGTATATAAAGGGCATCCAAATGGGATTAGGGGAAGTCAAACTCTCAGTCTTTTTCAATCATATGATCTTATGCCCACAGAACCCCAGAGACTTAACCACAAGACTCCTGGAAGTGATCAAGAAATACAGTAATGTCTCTGAGTATAAAATCAATCTCCACAAATCAGTAGCCATTGTATATGCCAACAACAGCCAAGTTGAGAAGCTAATCAAAGATACAATTCCCTTCACAGTATCTTCAAAGAAAATGAAATACCTAGAAATATACCTAACAAAAGAGGTGAAGGACCTCTACAAAGAGAATTATGAAAGCCTAAGAAATAGCAAAAAACATTAGCAAATGGAAGAGCATACCATGCTCCTGGCTTGGAAGAATCAACATTGTTAAAATGTCTATACTTCCCAAAGCAATCTACAGATTCATCACAATGCCCATTAGAATACCAACATCATACTTTGAAGAACTGGAAAAAATAGTTCTTCATTTTGTATAGAACCAGAAAAAAAAAACTATATAGCCAAGGCAATTTTTAATAATCAAAGCAAAGCTGGAGGCATCACTCTACCAGACTTGAGGCTACGTTAGAAGTCCACAGTACAAACAGCATGGCATTGGCACAAAAATAGAGACATAGACATTTGGAACTAAAAGAAAACCAAGAGATGAAACCAGTCTCTTATAGCCATCTGATCTTTGATAAATCAGACAAAATCATACAGTGGGGAAAATAATCCCTATTCAATAAATGGTGCTGGGAGAACTGGATAACCACACGTTAAAAGTCTGAAACTAGACTCGTATCTTTCACTACTTACAAAAATTGATGAAAGATAGATAAAGATTTAAATCTAAGGCCTAATTGCACATTTTGTTAACTGTTTTGAAAGGTATAAAGTAACCTGATAGGTCAGTGAAATCCTAGAAGATTTAGGATCTTCTAGGATGATAAAAATCTTAGAAGAAAGTGTGGGAAAAACTCTTGAGGATGGGGAAAGATTTTATGAAGAAGACTTCTGTGGCAATTGCAACAACAAAAAATAAACAAATGGAACTTAAAAGCTTTTGCACAGCCAAGGACACAACAATCAAAGCAAACAGACAACTTTCAGAATTGGAAAAGATAAATCGTGTTATGATTCTGGCAAAGGCTTAATAACTAAGATCTATGGAGATCTCAAATTAATCAACAAAAAAGAGCAAACAATCCCATCTATCACTGGACAAGAGACATGAACATAATCTTTTCTAAAGAAGACAGAGAAATGGCTAACAAACATATGAAAAAAATGCTCATTGTCCCTAATCATCAGAGATGCAAATCAAAACCACCATGAGATATCACCTAACCCTGGTAAGATTAGCCCACATCACAAAGTCCCAAAGTTGCAGATGCTGAACACTTTTACATAGTTGGGACTGCAAACTAATACAGCCTCTTTGGAAAAAAAGTATGGGGAATCCTCAAAGAACTCAAATTGGACCTTCCATTTGACCCTGCAATCCCACTACTAGGCATCTAACCAGAAGAAAAAAAATCATTTTATCATAAGGACACTGCACTAGATTGTTTATTGAAGCTCAATTTATAATTGCCAAGATATAGAAACAACCTAAATGCCCATCAACTTAGGACTGGATTAACAAACTGTGGCATATACACACCATGGAATACCATTCAGCCTTTAAAAAGATGGTGACTTCACATCTTTTGTATTATCCTGGAGTTGAAACACATTCTTCTTAGCAAGTATCCAATGTACTCAATACCAATATGAAGCCAGTAGATAATCTAATTGATGACCACAGAGGATAAAAACTCATTTCAATTCAAGTTGGAGGAGAGGGAATGATGGAAAGGAAGAAGACAGAAGGGGTGTTGGGGGTGCTCCCACATACTGGGCACAACGTAGGGATGTATGGCACACCTTTTGAGTGTGGGACACAACTACAGGAGGGACTCTACCTAACAAAGTCAAATATTATAACCTGGTTACTTGTACCCTCACATTAACCTGAAATTAAAAAAAAAAAAAGGAGTGGGTCAAGTGGGAAAAGTAACCAAGAAGAGCTGCCTTTTAAGCCTCATCTCCCTTTTATTCATTCTTCAGAATAAACTGCTATACAGATTGGCTCCAGAGGTCTAAATTACAAGCACCTTAAACATCAGACTATGGCTTTTGTCCTTTAAAGCCAAGGATGGAGGGTCACTAAATGGGTTTGGGTAAAAAATCAGCAGAAGACTGTGAGGAAAACTTAAATATCTAATTATAAAATTGGAAAAACCATGATTACATTGTACATTTTGTTAATTGTTTTTAGGATGAAAGGTA
This sequence comes from Galagoides demidoff, assembly GCA_963574575.1. Taxonomy (NCBI): domain Eukaryota; kingdom Metazoa; phylum Chordata; class Mammalia; order Primates; family Galagidae; genus Galagoides; species Galagoides demidoff. The sequence continues at coordinate 3,352 of CAUYQV010116274.1, forward strand.
TAAAGTAACCTGACAGGTCAGTGAAATTTTTTTTATAATAGAAGTGCTAATAGATAAGCCAGCTTTATTGGTTAATAAAGCATTTATGCCATTGGGAAAAATCTGCCTCAGTACCATTCTTGGACTTAATACTACTGCCTTATTGCTATCAGAGTAACTAATCAACAATTACTTGTTTTAATTCTATACTTATGGTAAAGTATAAAAAAATGTAATACTTGAGTAACTAGCTTCCTTGAGGTTAAAAAAAAGTACATTATTCTAATTTTATTTTTGTATTAAGAGGAAAGACTATAAACTAAATATTTGAGTATTTCATTTTGGAGAAACACTTTCAATCCTGTTTAAGTTACTACAGAACCTAAGATGTAAGAATTTATTTGATTTTAAATAGTTCTAGGGATCTGCCTACATGCTCTTTTGGCAAGATTAAGAGTGCCTGACATCACCTGATACCAAGTGTCATGGCCCTCTTGGCTCCAAGTGTCAGCCTTAAAATGTACTTGTGACCAAGAGCATAGTAGGGTTGGAAGATGAAGGAGAAATGATAAGGACAACCAGGCAGAATGATGGCAGATGTTGCTGGCAGATGTTGCTGGAAAGAGGATAAGAGGAGAAAGGAGAGGGGAATACAGAGGAGCCTGAGGAGAAAAGGAGGGCAGGGGAAATGAAGGGACATGCTGTGACTTGAATGGGTCCCCTACAGTCCTGTGTGGGAAACTCAATCCCCAGTGCAACAGTGTTGAGAAATAAGACCTTTGAGAAGTAATTAACCACTTCTTAAAGGATGAATCCCTTTGTCACAGGAGAGGGTTAGTTATCTCAGAAGTGGGTTCCTGATGCGAGGCCTGAGTGTAGGCTCTCTTGCCCTCTCACCTTCACTGAGGGATGACATAGCCATGTTACTGAAAGTTCATTTGGTGAGGAAGTTCACGTGGTTTGAGGAAAAGGAAAGGGAAGTGTATTAATTTTCTGGCAAATGAGGAGGGCAGCAGACTGAGAAGCATCCCATGTACTCATTCTAAGTTGAAACTGGTGGATTAACAACTACAGCCCCACACGAGAGAAAATACACAACCAGTGTCACATGTCATGACTTCAGGCTATTGTTGCTTAACGATTGTTGGTGGTTTGGGGAAACCTCATCACTAGTTAAGATGGTGACCTCTGAAAAATCCTGTTGAGGCATCTCCTGTGGTTTTAGGTGCTAGAAACCCAGTCTCCAGAACTGTAAGAAATAAGTTTCTGTTCCTTATAAATTACCCTGTCTCAGGTATTCTGTTATTGCAGCACAAAACAGACTAAGACAGAGAGGAAGAGGAGGAAGAGAAAAGGACATGGGAAGCCAAGGCAAGACTCATCAACAGAGGAAATAGGGACTCGTGAATGAATGTTTTAAAAAACAGGAAAAATATCTCACGCATGCTAATTTGAAGGTATGGAGATGTTTTATTGCTTAAAATTACAGTTCTAAATCTAAAGAAAAAATTCTCTGACCTATGACACTCATAGTCAGGTCTGAGTAGATTGGGCTTTTGTCTGTCACAGGGTGAAGGTCAACCTCCCACTGACCCTAAGGCATAGCTGTTGCAAAGCAAATACAAAACCAAACTTTATATTGTATTTTAATTTGTGGCTGCCTTAATGCAAACAAGAAATAGGAAAAAAGCCTTAGGTCATATTGTTTTTAGTTTATATAACATCTTTAAAGACTTTTAACTGACATCATATTCCGTAATCTTTACAAATATCACCCTGAGGTAGATGGGAGGTCGGTAGTTTTACCTCCATTCCATGAAAACAAAAATAAAATGTAAAATAAAATAAAATAAAGGCTTAAATGAGATATACATAAGGTTTAAGAATGATTTTTCCTTAGTTGTTCTCTTTTAATGAAGTGTAACAAAATTAAGCTAATCCCATACATCGTGACACATGAAAATGCTGGTCCACTGTTACAGGTGGGTTCAATTTGGCCAAAAGAATGCGTGTTGCAAACTTAGTTCTCTGAGTGTAAAATTGTAAGGGTTAGCCCTTTGGTTCCATTTCCCTTCACTTGAAGATTCCCCCTTATCCACATTTGCTGTCTTTTGACATCGTTGTTTTCACTCACAGGCTTTCACTGAAAGAGCATCCATCCCACAGGTGAAGATGCAGTCAAGAGCTTCAGAGCACAGGCCTCATCTCTATTTTGACCTTCATAACAGTGATCCTAAGGACACTTCAGAGATCTTTTTGTAACACCATAAATCTCAGTAGCCAGCCAAGTGTGGTTCAATGCAGTAGAGAAGAGAAGTGGGCAGGAAAAGACACAGCTCTTGCCTTTATGGCTTATTAGACAGTCTATCTTTTCTTTTCCAAACCTGCTTTTCTTTGGCTTTTCTGTTTTCTATTCCTTCATACTGTCATGTTATTTTTCATTACTCTTTTTACTATTGAACTAAACACACCCTGGAGCATTGCAAATCTCTGTTTCCCTCAGAGAAGAATGTGTTCTTCATTAAGGCCAGTGCTTTAATATTCCACAAGAGAATAAACAAGAATTAGGTAAAATTTGTTTTTACAAGGCACATAAAGTAAATTCTGTGGGTTTACAGTCCAAATGATGCGAAATCTTCCCCAGAAATGCAGCAGTGTTGGCAAAATCCTTAGCTATCGCCAAGCCTCAGGCCCACACGTGGCAGTTGGGAAGAGCAGGACTCGGAGTACTGAATGTGACTAAAATACAAATAACGAAACGTGGTTTTCCAGCCTCACAGTGTATTAGAAAACAAAGCTGCATGTAAACAACGTTACATTACTCGAGAGGAGTGCTGAATGGAGCCAGGAGCTACGTGTTTCTCCGCAGCCACTCCGCTATCCTGGCGCTTTGCTTTTTGGTTTTCAGATTTTGGTTCTTTACTGTCCGTAATTTGGCATGTACTGTGGTCTTCTGGTGCTCCCCCAGCATGTTACTGAAGAACTGCTGTAGCTGGAAGGACAGAGAGACAGTGGTCAGTGCCAACCCAACTTCTCATTTGGACAAACAAAATGTGTGAATGCCAAGTTGCAACCTGACTTTGCAAACGGGAGATGATGGTTGGAATGAGTAAAGAGGCTTGTGTGTCCCTGGGGAGAGCGGCTGCGACAATGTCATGGACACCACGCCTACCCTGAAGAAGTGGATGCACCTTGTGAGAACACAAAAGACTTTTATCTGAAGAAGGCAAGTCTTCTTAAATTATTGGGTCCAGAGATACTCAAATGTGACAGCAATCACTCCTGTCCTACTCCCCTCTACAGCTGTGTATCCATCTCTTGAAACTGCTTGCTTTAACAAGAAGCTATAAACTAAACAAGAAGTGCCATACTGGAGACTTTAATTCATGCCCTATAGCTTAACATTGTATAGTCACTCACTAACCAATGTTATTTCTGTAAACCAATGAGAATTCCTGACAAACCACTTGGTATCAGCCCATCCCTTGTCTCCTTTTCTTGCCTTTAAAAACCTACTTATAACCAAGACCAGATAGATATCATACCCAACGTTACTTGGGTCTAACTCTTCCAGGCAACTGTCCTCACTTTGGTTCAAGTAAATTCTTAAATTATATTTTGCACCTCAGCCTCTTTCTTTTAGGTAAAAAACTGGAAGGTCTACAAAGCAGAAATTTTGTCTTATTCATTGCTATATTCCCAAAGCACACAGTAGGGCTCTGTAAATATTTTCTGAATGCATATTGAATATTACATAAGATTTATGGACCAAGATACAGTAAAATACTATATTTTATCTCAATAGAACCTTTGCAACTTTCAAAGTTCAAAATCAGTATATAATTTTTATATAGAATTGGTATATAATTTAACAAATGATATTCTTTATTTGAGAATTACTTAGTGGATTCATCCATTGGCTAAGTTACCTCATTGAGTCAGGTCAAGAATTCTGTTATGGAAACATTTGTCACACTATTACATATAAATGAGACTCCAATTGAATAACAGATTGTATTCCAAAAGTCTATTTCTGTGTCAATAGATTAGAATTCAGGACACATATCATCATAAAATGATAGTATCTATTTTAGCTTACAAAAGCTCACTTAAACCCCGATGCACTTGAAATTGAGTAGTAATAGTTATCAAGCGTGACTACAATGTAAAACAAGAGTAAAGTTCTAGAGAGAAGTAGGTCAAGGAGCCAGGAACAAGCCTCCCACTCTTTCCTTGCACACACACATCTGCTAGCAGGTGGGAGTCACTACCTATAGCTCCATACGACTGATGTTCCTGCAGTGGTGGGAGTGGGGGGCTCTGTGCAAATGTAGGTGGGTTTCATGTGTGCTTGAGAGCAGCAGAGAGACCAGGCTTCTAGCAGGGCACAGCATAAAGATCCAAGCCAGAGGTGCGGAGGGTATATGAAAACTGTGCCTGCAAGAAGGGACCAAGGACTCAGATGGCTTCTTCTCTACTTTCCTTCTTAGTAATTATTTTAGATATTATTAAGTGAACTGATGTGATAGAGTAGATCTGCTGGACATTAATATATTAATGACAAGGACATTCATCATAGATAATGTGTTTGTTCTCAAAATTGTAATAATTTAACTACTATGAAGTTCATTTTTGCATTTTTAAAACCTATCAATGACCGTAGAGTTTGGGAACTCTGTGGATTGCTAAATTTAAACAAATTTCATTCACTCATTCATTAAGCAACAACAAAACTTCTTTCCCTTCTTGAGAGGCAAAGATGAACGACTGCACTTTAGAAGATACTAACACATTCTCTGTCTTCAAGTGGGAACTTTCCTTCCAGCATGCTATGGGTGTGGTGTGCTTTTCTCTGTCTTGTTGGGGTGGGGAGTCCTGACAGCTCAGCCTTAGGCCAAAACCCAAAGATAATTTCTTTCGGAATCAGTGGTTCTTCCTCTCTCCTAATAACAGCTACATAACACATAACAGACTGCTTCTCCTTTGTTTGCATAGGATCAAATTTCAGGCCTCTATGGCCTACGCTTTTATTTGTTTATTTGTCTGGGGGTGGGGCTGACCATCCTTTCTTATTGACATAGGCCCTCTGTTTTTTATATATATATATAGATATAGATATATATAGAGATATAGATATAGATATATAGATATAGTTCCACTTCCAGGCCCTGGTATTTAATTTGAGTTTTTATTGGCATATAATTTATGTACAATAAACTCTATCTACTTAAACTGTATAAGTCAATGAATTTTGACCAACATAAACCCTTTTGAAACTATAGCCACAATCAAGATACACTACAGTTCCACTGTCATAAAAAGTTTCCTTGGGCCCTTTTGTAGACCATCCCTACCCCCATCCCAGGCAACCACAACCTACCTTTTGTCACCCTAGATTAGTTTGCATTTTTTAGAATACAACTGCTTTCCCAACCTTAAGTCCTATAAATCATCCTAGTAATAATTTTAACTATGCTACTAGGGGCATGGAAGTTACATTTATATTTTATTCCTGTTTCACTTTGTATGTGTGTATCTTCTTGTAAACATCTGCTTTTGTCCCCCTTTTTACTTTCTGGTTATAGTGTCCCTTTTTTCCTTAAAGGAAAACTCCTTTCCTATTCCCAGTGCCTGTGGTTTGGGAGGAGCTGGCTCCTAGTGTGGGCACACGACCCAGGACAGACCATTCAGAGTATTTCATCTCCCCTGGACACAGTGATTGGTGTGTGACCCAAGTAGGACCAACCAAAGTCTTTCTCGGGTGGAGAACTTGAAGCTGAGTGGGAAAGGATCCTCCTTGTGCCACTGACAGTGCTAAGGCACATGGAGGCTTGGAGTTATTCCTCTCCAGGTGGATAAAGCCCATCTAAGAAGAAATTTAGCCCAAAGGAAAGCAAAGCCCAAGCCCTGTGTTAGATTCTAGAATAGATATGACTAAGACAGGAGCTCATTGTAGCCTCTTGGGATAGACATATCTGATTACAGTATAATGCAGTAGTAAGCTCTGTGATAAATATATTCATAGGATGACTGGGGAGCATGGAGGAGGACAGGGTGTAAACTAGTTCTTTAAAAAAATTTCCGAGTTTTTTACCCTCTTCTCCTCCTCGCTCCCCAGTCATCCTAGGAATCATCTTAAAGGATGAATAGGAATTATCTAGCCAACAACAGGGATAGGGAGGAGTCCACAGACAGAAGAGAGAGTGTTTCTGAAGTCTAGAAAACGTGAAATAACATGGTAATTCAAGAAAACCAACAAGCGGTACAATATAACCAGAGGAAAAGTGTTTGAAGTGTCTGTTAGTCTCCCCTACTTTCTAGCACTCCATGGTAAGGTAGGCAAAAATGGAGCCCACAGAGGTGGGGTCAAGTCATGGAAGGCGCGTCTCTTATGCTATTCAAAAGACTTTAAAATTTCTTCTAAAAACTATGAAGAGCTCCTCTAGCTTTGGGAACAATGCACTGACTGGCAGCAATGGAAAGAACAGGCTGGCGGGAAGACTAGGGGTCCCCCTATAGGGACCCCAGGCCAGTGCCTACTGCAATAACTCAAGTGAGAAAGGATGAAGTCCAACCCTCCATGGTCAGGGGGTCTCTATTTCAGGGTCAGGATACAATTCAAATACACTTTCAAATTGTATTTGAAATATAATTCAAATACACAGTGACATAACACCAATAGAAGCATAGAAGGTAATAATTCAGATAAGCATATTTTTAATTTTAGGAAGTCTAAATTACATAAAGAGTGGTTTCCAAGTTACCATTATATTTCACAATATTTACTTACCTCCATGATTTGTGAATCTGTACTAATGGTTCTCCCTATTAGGTATGCTAAATTAACCAACGATTGTGTTCCATACCTACAAAGCAGTAAGATGGTAATCAGGAGTGGAAAACATTTTTCAAGATTATGCTATAGTTTATACAGCAGATCAATGCTAAGTATACATCACCTATTAATTCCTATCTCTCAAATCTAAGCCAAAGACATATATGAACTAGTTTAGCTTCATCTTTCAATAAAAAATTCTATTACTGATAAATATTTAAACACTGATTTGTGTAACATATAGTTTTAAAAGTTTTATTACATGTACAAAGTTCTCCTTAAAATGATTATACTTATATTTTTAAATGAAGTAGTTAGAATACATGTTGCATGTCTCAAATGAAGAAAAATGTCTAAGGGAGTAAATAAATATGAAAATCATACTTATTAAAAACAATAATAAGAGATGAATTTTAGGGCTTCTGACTAAAACACCCAGAAAGTATATTTTAAATGGCGTATTTGTGCATGCTTTTCAGAGAAAGGATGCGTATTTTCTAATATCCTCAAAATGCTGGTGATCACTGCAGGCTAAGTGCCACAGTGCTACAATGAGCTCCTTCCAAGGAGGATGGTAATTGAAACTTCCTCTTTAATGACCTTGAATATCCAACAAAAACCATCTAAGAAAAAAAGCCATGAGGTGTTGCTATGGAAAATAGCAGATACTTACCTGCTGTAGTTAAAAAAGGAAATAAAGGACATCTGGATGCATTAAAAAGGAAATAAGAAATTAAAATGCGGTTATTATAATGGACTGAACAAGAAAAAGTTGAATAGCCTTGATAGTGAATATTATACAATTGATTGACTTCAAAAATATATACTTGAAAGGAAAAATTATAGGAGTTAACTTTGGCATAATGTACAAATAAGAGCAAGAGAAAACAGCCCTTTTGTTTTTTTAAGTTCTCAGTGGTAACTTGAGCTGTGTGAACTTGAGCAAAGTGAAGGACAACTGACAGTCAGCATTTAATTCAGGCGAGCAAACCTGTTTCTATGGAGCAGGGGAGATGGTTCAGAGGAAATATTTCTTAGTTCTATATTTTAATTGGTCAGGTAGAAAAGCCTATAAGAGGACTCAAGAAATTTGAATTCCAAAGAAACCAAGTTCCAACCTTAAAAAGAAAAGCAGAAAACAGAGGAAACCCGCCTCTGTTACTAAACTGGTGAACTTCCACCAAACCCGGAAGGTACTCCAGGCGGGAGGGCTGGTTTGATGTGACCTTGAGTGATTTATAAATTGTAAAAATGGAGAATAACATACATCTAGAAGCATCGGTCTGGAGACCAACTGAGATGATACATTTGGAAACACCTGCTGGAGCACCTGGCACGCTTCCTGCCTTCTTGTTTGTGTCAAGTTCAAGAGGAGTTATTTTTGAGACAGATGATTTGGCCCTCTTACTGGGAAGCAATCTCTTTGAAATGTTACTGAACAGAAATATATCTGTTGTGAATAGTTTATCCTTACCAGTTTATAATTTATTAATGTTTTAAAGAATTCAACTGAAAGTCTACCTCATTTATTTAAAAATTTTTCTGAAATTCAGATAAATAAGTCGCATATGCTAGCTTTCTAAGCAATACAAATTTCAAACCTCTAAACAAATCTTGGCATCTCAGGCAGCACCTCTGGCTCAGTGAGTAGTGCACCAGCCCCATATACCAAGGGTGGCAGGTTTGAACCCAGCCCTACCCAAACTGCAACAAAAAACAGCCTGGTGTTGTGGTGGGCACCTGTAGTCCCAGCTACTCGGGAGGCTGAGGCAAGAGAATCGCCTAACCCCAAGAGCCTGAGGTTGCTGTGAGCTGTAATGCCATGGCACTGTACTGAGGGTGACAAAATAAGACTATGTCTTGGCATCTCGAAATGTTTAGAAGACATTATTAAAAATGTGTCAGGAACACATTAAAAAAAATAGTAATTTTCAGTAGTACTCTCATGAAATCAGTAACTAAAACGTTAACATGCCTTTATTATGGCAGGAAGTAAGAGCAAGCTGGAAAGCCCAGCCAGAGCCACAAGCTCTCCCTCGGTCCTCCTGTTCTACAAAGGCACTGACTTTAGGTAAGTTATTTAACTTCTGAGTCTTGGTGATTAATTGCTAATTATTTTACAGATGGTTATGAAAACTAATTATTGCATATGTAAACATGTTATTTTAAAACATTAAAGCAGGTTTTTTCATTCTAATCACGGCATTCTAACACTGTTGAGAATTGTTATCAATATCATAAAATAGAAAATTATATACTGAGAAAAAGAAATAAACTGATTAACATAGGGACTCCTGTAATGACACAGATATATACCATATCAACCCAGTAAGATTATATTAATTATAACAAATATTAAGCATTTATTGTGTGCAAAGCATTGTAAATAGCACATTATCAAATCATCCTAAAACCTAATTATTATCATCCCCATTGTTGAATAAGGAAACTGAAGCTTAGGTTAAAAATCTTGTTTAAGGGCTCGGCGCCTGTGGCTCAATCGGCGAAGGCGCCAGCCACATACACCTAAGGTGCCGGGTTTGAATCCCCAGCCCAGGCCTGCCAAACAGCAATGATGACTGCAACCAAAAAATGGCCGGGCATTGTGGCGGGCGCCTCCGTTGAGGCGGAGGCAGGAGACTCGCTTGAGCCCAGGAGTTGGAGGTTGCTATGAGCTGTGATGCCATGGCACTCTACCCAGGGGGATAGCTTGAGGCTCCGTCTCAAAAAAAAAAAAAAAAAAATCTTGTTTAAGGTCATGCATTTAGCAGTCTCAACCTAAGACCTGATTCTAGATTTTGTGGTCTTAACTCGGTGACACAACATGTCTCCAATGGATAAATAAAAAGCTAAAGACACAATGAATAAAAGGACTAAGAAAATTAATGAAGACTCATTTTCCATAATTCTCAGAGGAATAACCAGCACTTTACTGTACTGTTCTCTGTATGCCTGATCCATCCTCTCAATTCCAGAAGTGTCCCTGATGGCTTCAACACACTGGCACCATCAGACAGGACTGCTCTGTGCCTCGCATACCATGCCAGTTAGAAACAGGAGATCACCAATGAAGGATACACAAAAGAAAACTTCTTGGCATGATACTCAAGCCCTGTTATCACCTGTCCTTCCGTCTGACCCCCAATAATCTTCCTATCTCTATCTCCTCCTTTCCAGGGCTCTATATTCCACTCAGTTATTGCCACTAGTCCTAAGTCAGCCTCTCAGTCCTGCCTCCAGGTACTTCCCAGGGTTCTCCTCTATATAGAAGTAGTTTCCCAGGGCTGCATGTTCAAATCACACTCACATTTCTTGCCCCCCCCCAAAGGCCTTGCCATCTTTCTTTGATAGCATTTACCAGACAGCAGGTCCTAATCACTTTACATCCCCCACAACAGCTTGAACTGTACTTTGACATAGGAAAACTTAGGTTTTTTTTCTAACCAGAAAGAACCTTAGAATTTATCAAATACAACATCTGTCATTTTACAGAGGAAGAAACCAAGGCTTACATGTTAACTAATAAGCAAATGGTAAATAGATGTTGTTTTAGTTCCAGTTCCAGATAAGAGAGTTGGGAAATTTTGTTTCTCTTCTCTGTATTTCTTTTGGAACGACTGGTCTACTGGCAAAAGGATGCTTTGTTTATATCAGCATATCCCAAGCCGGAGCTTGGAAGACCTGCGTCTGTAAGATGCTAGGTGTTCAAAATGTGTGGAAAAACTCTTAAGTTTCCTTCTACAGGGCTTTGTGATAGAGAATTTGGGATGCTAAAATATACTGCAAGTTTGCAAACGTGAAGGTTAAAACTGTTTTGAACGTGAGTGAACTAAAGTCTTGCTTGTTCCCAGAAGGCTCATCATCCTCATCCTTCGTGAGTAACCTTCAGTAGAACACACGTAAAAAATCTAAGTGCTCTCTTCTTGGTCCTCAGTCCAATTTTAGAAAATTCAGTATAAGTACTTCTGACATAGTTAATATAAAAGTTAATTTAGCATAAGCATTTTTTACTTACACTTTTACACTATCTTTATCGTTACAAGAGTGACATATAAATAATTATGTCAAACAGAACTATTTAATAAATGATAATTAAATATTCTGATATACAAAGAACTATGTAACCAGTCAGGAGTTAGGTCCTCTGGCAAATCATGACCTATTTATTACAGGAGCTATTCTCTTAACATTCTAATTCCAAAATTGCTGCTAGTGATATCAGCAGGAGGTTCTGGAAGAAAATTCAAGGACTGTGGGTGAAGGCAGTGACTTTGGGCAAGACCAGTATGCAGCAAGGGAACAGGTGGCTTCACAGACCATGGTGACAGAGCTTTTGTGATAAGATCCAGGGCAAGAGAACAAAAACCAACAGACAATCTTATGAGGTTTGAGTCCCTGAAACCTCATGGAATAAGGGGACCTGTGTAAATAATTCTGCTTTAAAACCCAACTTCCAAATTCCCAGTGGAAGGTAAGGCTGAGGCAGGATGAAATTATCTTTAATGACTTAAACAAATATGGGAGACACACTTTACCCTCCAGGTGTTAGGGATCCCATGGAAAGTAAGGGGGTTATAGAGTCCTCCGAGGCAATGAACCAAGAGTAACAGATCATCTAAAACAAGGACAATATTCTCACTGTGTGGCTCTGCTGTGTGTGTTCCACAATGAGCCACAGAAAGGGTATGGGACATAGGAACGTTCACCTGCACATTTTTAATTTCTGATTTAAAAACATAACTTTTGGTGTTCTAAAAGGGTTTAATATTTATGAAACAATTATTTTCTCTATAATAAAACCATATCCACATTCTTAAACATTTATGTTCTAAATGTACTTTTGTTCTAAAGGGATAAACTTATTTACAGAAAGTATTTTCTTACTTTTCAGGTGTTTTCAGGTGTTAGGACCTTAACTGTTGGCTACTATGTCTCTGCCTAATCTATGCGTGTGGGTTCAACTACGTATTCATTCATTAATTTGGGGCTCTTAAGAATGTATGGCCAAGTAACGTTCTAGACTCAAAGACCAGCCATCAGGGTGTGCTGTCTGATGTTTGTGTGTGAATGTAGATCTTACCAATAGAGAGTGAGCAATCTTAAGAGGTGAGAAATACAAAAAATTCGATGCACCAGACCCATGACCTAAATAAAAGAGACCTCATAGTTCCTTCTTACCTTTCACTCACAGCTTGCCAGTTGTTGACTAAAAAGTCTTTTGCGACG
>CAUYQV010116277.1:0-33514 GCA_963574575.1 Galagoides demidoff
GTTTTGATACAATGACTAAGCAAATGACATGAAATCTATGTTAACCAGCTTGATGAAAGTATTTCAAATTGTATATGAAAACAGTACAATGTATCCCATGTTTGCATTAATGTATACAGCTATCAATTAATAAAAAAAAAAGAAAAGGTGAAATTTTTCTATTTTTATTTTTTTTGTTATGGTTGGAGGATTTTTTTTTATTAAATCATAGCTGCATACATTAATACAATCATGGGGTACAATGTGCTGGTTTTACATACAATTTTAAATGCTTTCATCACAGCCTTCACGGCATGTTCTTAGTTACTGTGTTAAGACATTTATATTCTACACCTAGTAAATTTCACATGTACCCTTGTAAGATGCACCATAGGTGTGAGCCCACCAATTACTCACCCTCCACCCATCCTTCCCCCCTCCCCTCTCCTCCCCTATCCTCCCCTCTCCTCCCCTCCCCTCCCCTCCTTTCCCTTTCTCTTTTCCCCTTCTTATTGGGCTATAATTGTTTTAGCTTTCATAAGAAAGCTATAAATTGGTTTCATAGTAAGACTGAGTATATTGGATACTTTTTCTTCCATTCTTGAGATACTTTGCTAAGAAGAATATGTTCCAGCTCCATCCATGTAAACATGAAGGAGGTAAAGTCTCCATCTTTCTTTAAGGTTGCATAATATTCCATGGTGTATACAAAACACAATTTATTGATCCATTCATGGGTCAATGGAAAAGGTGAAATCATGAGGCATGATTAAGGAATGGAAGTTAATCAATATAATTCAGCATGTAGGAAAAGAAATGATGAGATTTAGAATACAGCAGGAAAGGGGGTAAGGAATGGCCTCCTTTGCCATGACCCAGTGCTTACATTAGAGTCAAGGAGATCAGAGGAAACACAAGAGCAGGACTCTCATAGCAAAGCAGTATTTCTGATTATATACATATGAGTATGTGACACATGTTATTTTATGTAATATTATATATAATATATATTTGTTAAGGTTGGGACCGTGATTATTGGCCAGACTCAGTATGAAATAGGAGATAGGAGGAGGGTCCTCTGCCAATAGATAAATGAGAGAATAGCTTGGGCTAAGGGACTGGAAGAGAACAGAAAGTATTTGTAATATCTCATTGTAATAATATTCATTGTATGATTCTCTTGAGTCTATGGGAAGTGGTACCAAAAAAACTTAAAACCCAATGAAGTCGCTTATATCCTTATCCTGCTGTCTAGTCACAAAGAGAGTGACACACAGCAATTGCCCAACAAAAGTATCATAGACGCCCCTTTAAACTTCAAGATTATATGATAATAGCCTCAACTCTTTTATTGAACTAGAAACTGTCTCTTACAAAATACAAACTCTCGTACATAAGCATATAGAACTCACTTTTATTTATCTCGTGTAATTTTACCTAATTCTAAATGAGAATAAATTTTCAGACTGATGATGTAAGTAATCAATTTAGAGTTAAATTGCTTGGGAGGCTGTGGCAGGAGATCTGCTTGAGTCCAGGAGTCTGAGGTTGCAGGGAGCTGTGATGACACTACTGCATTCTAGCAGGGGCAACAGAGTGAGACTCTATCTCCAAAAATAAATAAATAAATTTAGACCTAAATCTATTTAGATTTTAGAGTTTCAGATTGAGAAATGAGGAACCCTAGGTGAACTATTTCTCTTTCTTTTTAGGTTATCGCCATTAATTATTTCTGCCTTCCTTCTATTCAAGAGGCATTGAGACTTAAGAGTAGAAGCTTATTACACTCTAAACTGTATATCTGTCTATAACTGTCTCTATTCTACTGTAGCTGAACTTAACACAAACCCCCCACTCCACCACTGCTGGGGAACTCAACCTCAGAAACTTTGGGGAAGCATTCCCTGTGGTTCTTCTTCGGCGTGGAGTCCAGGATTTTATGCTGGCAGGGTAGTTGGAAGGCTGGGGAATGTGGTGGAGGAGAGAGAGGCCATCTGTTTTCTAGTCAGTTGTCCATGCTGATTTTCTCTGGAACACGCATTATCTCCATCTGCCTGGTTCCCTTCAAATCCAGGGATTCTCTTCTGTTCTGAAGGATGATTCAGGCATGGAATTTTTTTTTTCCTTTTACCATTTTGTATTTGGGGGGCCATCTGTCATGTGTGCTCTTCTTTTCCTGGGTCTTGTGGGCTTCCCAGCGTGCTGCAATAGTCTGCTCTACTCCATGTTGGGGGCATGTGGACCTCTCTACTTCACTGTTTATTGCCCATCCATTGCTCCCTTTATAGGGACACTTGCTGGGACCCTGTTTTTATATGATAGCTTATTATGAGATAATCTGTCTACCCCTTTGAAATCCTCCTTCCAAGTGTTTAGATTTTTTTTTTTAACCAAAACCCAGAAAGACTTAAGGGCAATTAGGAATAGATAATATCTCAAAATGTGTTTACCCACCATGTTTTTATCTATCATCCCATCCATTCTGCTAGAGTACAATAAAATCAGTAAAGGATTCTGCCTTCCATAAGGACTTTGCCCCTTGGGGAGAGGACTCTGACCCAGTAACTACAAACTCAAATTCAAGTTTGTTTTGACCAGTGTTCACTGAACATTTACTGTCTGTAAGGTACTTTGCATAACACACAGTTGAAGAAAAACAAGATGCCTGTCCTACAGGAATTTGCAGTCTAGTGAAGAAGAAAGACTAGAATATAAATAACAGTAATACGAAACCTAAAATGATTAATCTGCTCACAGGAGTCATAAACAAAGAGCTTTGAAAGCACAGAGGAGGTGATTAATTTTAATCAGGGGATTGGAGAAGACTTCAGACCTAGCACCGAGTCATAGCCTACCAGCAAAGAGAATGTTAATAACTCCCTGGGTATTTCTTCTGCTTTCTGGGTAATTTGAGGATGGGGGTATAGAGAGTTACTCAGTGCCTCTTCAACCTCTGAACAATAGCATTTGTATGCTTGGGAGGGCCCGGGAGTGAAAAGTAGTTTTCTGCTAAGGGATTCTTCACATAGATTCTCACTCACTGTTAGAGGTCCCCCTCCCCCTGTTCCCATTATTCATTGCCCACTTTTTAAAGCTTATCTGTCCCAGAATCCAGCTCAGTCCTTCTCTTGCCATTTTGTTTTTTGGTGGTGGTGGGAGTGTGTGTTTCTCATCAGCTCTGTTTTCTCCACCTGAAAAACTGACTTCAAATTTTAAACCACATTGCGTTAAGCATTTTCTACACTTTGTTCAGATGCCTTAGGAAAAGGAAATCGTCACGTGACAGAAGAAGAAAATGGGATTTCCTTTTTTTCAAAATGGGGGAACCTTAAATGCGTGTTACTAAGCGAAAGAAGCCACTGTGAAACGGCCACACCCTGCACGACCCCACCTCACATGTTCTGGAATAGGCAAAACTATGGAGGGAGTAAACAGATCAGTGGTCGCCAGGACCCGGGGAGAGGCAGGAGAATAGACAGAGAACAGAAGATTTTCAGGGCTGTGAAATCATTCTGCCTAATATTACAACAGAAGATGCATGCCATTCATTCTATGTAGCACATTTGTCTAAACCCAAAGAGAACAGATACCAATTGTGAACCCTAGTGCCAACTCTGGTCTTTCTGTGAGAATGATGTATCAGTGTAGGTTCAGAGACTGAAACAAGTGCACCCCTCTGGTGGGGGGTGTGGACGATTCCAGAGAATGGAAGGAACAGGAGGTATATGCAAACTGTGTTTCCCATTCAATTGTGCTATGAAACTAAAACTGCTCGAAATATAAAGACTATTTTTAAAAAGCTACAAAATTAGTATTCCCCATTTCCTCTGCCCCCCCTCCCATAGTCAGTGGCTGCTGTTATCTTCATGGAGCCACAGCACTGCCTTCTGCCCTTCTGTGTTGTCTGTCAGTCTTGGTGAGTGACATTGGCTTTCACTTAACAGAACGGACGTGGTAGGTAAATCTTTCACTGTCTTGGTTCATATTTTTTTAAAAATTCACTCTGTTTTGGGCAGCACCTGTGGCTCAAAGGAGTAGGGCACTGGCCCCATATGCTGGAGGTGGTGGGTTCAAACCCAGCCCCAGCCAAAAACTACAAAAAAAATTCACTCTGTTTTGATTCCTGTGATAAGTATTGTGCTTTGATGTATACACTTCAAAAGATATGGCATGATATAGAAGGGGCAAAAAGAAAGGGAAAAATCAATATGGGGAAATATCATTTCTGATTGCTGTGAACAATTTCAATGTTCCCTATTTGGTGCATCACTCAAAGACAAACTCTGACAGAATACAGGCTTATTCAGCACCATCCAGAATGGGTGTTTATGGTGCTGAGACAAGATAGTCTGTCCTGGCCAGTCACCATGGCAACCTCTAAAAGCAAAGATTATGTCTGATTATGTTGCCCTTCTCGGGAGGAATTGACCAGGAAAAAAAAAGTCTTTTGAAAAGTTTAAAATGGAAGGTAGGAAGATACTGGCACTAATTTTGTGCTGCTATTCTCCTCCCTGACTCTTCTCCTAAGAGTGACTCAGAGTATTTTCTAGAACCTTTGCTCAATCCCATCAAGAGCTTCTAATGACGGCATAGTCCCTTTATTGAAAATGAACCCTAGCTCAGTCCTTTGTGGTTACTGGCTCCTCAGCCCATAATCAGAATTCTGGAAACCTCTGTGGTTGCTTGTAAAGAGATCAGTGGATGTTCCTAAAGGAAAAAGGAGCAAATAAATACATATGTGAAACAATCTGCTGTGGAGAAGTCGTGAAAAGGAAGCAAAAACTCAATCCTGTCTCTTCTGAAAGGATCTGGGCGGCAGGCAGACATCAGCAAGGTTAGCGCCGAGGAAGCCAGAAGACGACTTCCTATTAGAATTATTTTTGTGTTCTTCACGTTAAAAATAATCCGTTTAAGTATTTGTCCAACTTAACCCAGGGGGGAAAAAAGTAATCTTTGCATTTGGGCAAAAGGCAAGAACTATTATGAGTCATTCTTTTTTCTCTTTTCATTGAAAGGAATTAATTTTTTCCTGATTTTTATAATAACTCGTAAGAGAAAAATGTGGCAATAGAAATCAAGATTAAAACTGCCCAACTCCTTTGCCTGCAGATAGATTGCAGCATGTGAACAAGGAATGATTTCTAAGATAGTCATTTTTTAAGCAAAAGATAGAAGGTTGTCTAACTGTACTCTGGACACCAGGTGATGATGCATCCCTATAAGGTAACACTATGCTGTTTATTTAAAAAAAAATGCAAATACATTATATGAGCCAATAAATAAAATCTCCAAATATGCTCTTAAATGTTGATGCAATACACACATAATTATGATATGTCAGATATATTCTAAATACTTTTTGTATATTAACTTACTTGATCTTCATAGTAAGTCTATTAAGTAGATGGAATTATAATTCCCCTATTACAGATAAGTAAACAGTGGCACAGAAAAGTTAGGTGACCTGCCCAAGGCGAACACAACTAGTAAAGGGTAGTGTTAGGATTTGACTGGAGATAGTCTGACCTCAGACCCTGCACTGTTAACCACTGAACAGTACCATAAAGCTACAATCAGAATATTGTACATATTACTAGTATACGATAAAAAGGATATATATGCATACACACATGCATATAAATTCATACATATGTGAGTACAGTCAATGCTCATTATTCATGGATTTGTCTACCTGCTAAAATTTATTTGTAACTCCAAGATCAACGCTCGAAGAACTTTCTAGGTCAGACAGGGAGATGTTATGTCTTCTTGTTTCAGCTTCCAAACTATTGATATTACCAGTGTCCTTTCTGCAGTCTATTTAATGCCAGATTTTCTCATTTTTGTGCTTTTTGTCCATGATTTCACTACTTAAAATTGCCCCTAAGTTCTATCTAGTTTTCTCAAGCCCAAGATGACTGTGATGCTTCTTATGGAGAAAGTCCATGTTAGGTAAACTTTGTTCAGGCAGGAATTAGGAGCTGTTGGCTCTGAATTCGATGTTAATGAATCATGAATGTCTTTAAACAGAAACACCCATAAAACAAGATTATGCATTGATCACATGGTGACCATATTGTGACCAGAGGCTGTCGGGAACCTGACTCTGTATTTCCCATTAGAGCAATGGTCCAATAGTAGCTAGGTCAGTGTTCACAGCGATTGTGTAGAACATAACTGTTGCAAATAAAAAGAATCAAATATAATATAATCATGTACAATCAAATATAATATAGTCATGTATATAATATAATATAATAATGTAAATTATTAAGAAAGTGATAAAATAAAATGTAAACACTGGTTATTGTTGGGAGGGGAACTAAAGTCTTAGAGTTCAGAAGTGGGAAAAAGATTTGCTTTTTCTCTTACGATGTTTTGCTGGGTATGTTGTCTATGAAAATATTTTTATTCAAGCAGTAGAGAGAAAGGAAAAATGTCCAAAGTCCTACTGAAATCTACCTTTTGGCAGGTAGTTTCAGACACAATTTTTAGACTTTTAAAATGCAGAGAGGATATGAACTAGTCTACTCTGCTGCATCTTGCTCTTTTAAACTGTATATCTTGAAGTTCTTTCTAGTTGAAACATAAAGAGCTGCCTGTTTCTCCCTTTCCTTCAACATCCCCTCTGCAAACTCAGCCCCACAGCACAACCCTGAGACGTGGAATCACAGATTTCTTTTTAGACTGTCCACTCCAACTGGCATTTCTGTGAGTGTCTTGCAACAGATTTTTAAAGAGAGTGTCATGCCACGACTCTGAACTTGAAAGTAGCGTGGAAGAGAATATAGCAAAACACAAGCGGAAATTCCTGAAAGGTTTAGGTAATTTTTATGTTTTTATTTGCCAGCTCAAACCAGAGAATTTTTATTACAGCAACAGAAGAGAAGACATGGTTTACTCTCAGTCAGCTACGTATTAGGCTTTTTACATATTTTATTTGATCTTCATACTGATAAAGGGAGATATAATTATTCCCATTTCACTGCTACAGAAAACAGGCTCTGAGAGATTATATAACCTCCCGAAATCAAACCATTTTCATGTCTCCAGAAAGCAGAAAAAGGAGCCCTTCCCTGTACTCATCTTCAAGGCCAATGTCTATGATTACTTTTGATCCAATTCGAATATTTAGCTGTCATGTTTGCATATTAATAGGCTACTTTTTATTGTGCTATTTAGTTTATACGAAACTGAATGGTCTTCAAGGTCCCCAAAGACCACACAGCAGATGTAACGTGGCTCTCAGAACACACTAATCAGACTTTTAAAACCACAAACGCACACCATTCATTATACTAGAAACTAAAATTATAAACGTTTCACTACACGTAAAACTATAAACGTTTCTTTCCTTATACAACTGCTCTTCACCAGGGTTAAGATTTGGGTTTCGTTAAAAAAAAAAAAAATTCCTATTATACAAATAATATTAAAATATTATACTCTGGCTTAAGGAAAAGGTGCTGCAAACTTAGAGCTACTTAAGATAATAGCTTCTAGGACTGGGTTATGAATATAAATGACGTCAAGGCATTATTCTTTTGATTATGTTGTATGTAAATTAGACGTACTGGCATGTTAGAATTTTTTTTAAGTTTGAGTTGTAATACCCACTGATTTCCTCTAGAGGGAGAATAAAACAAGAATAGGCAAATGTGGTGCACGTATTTACAAAAAACTGGGTGAATTAGAATAATCCTGAAGAGGTCCCTTAACTGAACAAAGTCAATTCGCCAAAGCTGTCATAAACAAAATCAGAGTATACTAGTTACTTAGTTACATAGTTCATTTTTTGTGGTATATTTTCTAAGCAGCTGAACTAACCTTTAAATTAAACAGTACCACGTTTTTAGATTTCTTCTAAATTAATAGATAAAAGCTGTACACACACACACACAATGTCACCCACTTTACTCTCTATAAATTGCAAAAATGTCTATAACATAATGAGCTACCTAAAATATTTTTTAATAACTGTGCAGTTAATTCTCGATAGTCACGAAATAAACACAACGCCCAGCTACCCAGATACTGTATACATGTGAAGCAGCTTAAGAGAAAAGGAGATTACTCAGTGCCACGTGACATACCACATAAATTAAATATCAGGATGCTTATCCCTTCTCCCTCCACAATTTCCTTAGAACGGTCAAGGTTCTGCTAAAGTAATCCAATCTTTCAAAGTTTAGAGACCTGCAGAGAAAGTACTAAAATAAGTGTTTACGTGCCTAGTACGAGAACTGAAATTCAGGTAGCTCCCCTGTTATTCAGAATGTGAAGACGTAAACATCACAGGGAGATGAGATCACTATCTCCAGAAATGAAGGTTCCCACAAGAAAAACAATCGTGGAAGGAAATTATCCTCTTTACTAACAATATGGTGATCAGCCTTTCCCGCTTTCCCTGATGAAGAGGTGATGTCACCGGTCAGAATCACTGGCCTATTTTCTGTACTGCCTATGGTGGGTTGGATTGGATGAAAATAAACATCTTACATAACCGGCCGGCTGTGCTTTCTGTCTTTATTTTTTTTTTTTTTCCCAAGGAGATTTTCCCAGCATGAATTCAGCATGTACAATTAACATTGGCCAAATTTCAGCTGAAAAATCTGTTAGGTTTATAAGCAGATTAACAGATACGGGTATAGCGCATGGGTGTTTCCTCCCATCCCCCCTCTCTTCTACCTCCCCCCCCACACACAACATTACCCCTACAACTGCCACCACCCCCATCTCATCCTCCTGCAATCAAAACAGCTTTGTACCGAGAGAAAAGGAAAAACAGGCGAATTAAAATAGAAAATGATCTTTGAACAGTGGAAACAAAACAGAAAATTGCAGATTAGAGCCATTGTCCTATTCCAGTCATGTAAACCAGACCCCCCCTCGGTGCCTATTTTTTCAGAGTTGGAGAAGATGAATCAGAGATTATGAGCTTTACCAAAAAGATGCATCCCTACACTGCTGGCCTTTATAGTCATGAAAAAAGCAAACCCAGAAGTGGGTATTTTCAATTTTATTTGTAACAATTAATAAAAATGTTGGCGTTGTCTTTCAACATTTGGAAATAGTTGGAATCCTATTGTATATGCAGAGGTGGATGAATCTTTATGTGCTGACATTTATTACAGAGGCTACTTTTGGAGAGAATGCATGAAACTGAGCAATCAACTTGGTTTCCTTAATTCCTGAAGGTACAATAAAATGAGAGACAGCAGAGAGCCAAAGGGAACACGTGCTTGAACAGCCTGGATGGAAGCTCATTTATAATCAGCAATATATTTCACCAGGGTTTGAATGGAGCACTGTAACTGACTTAGCAGTCTTAGTTTCAGTGAAAACTCACCATATAATCTTGACTCAGTGTAAAGTAAATATATAAATATCTATCATATGTCTAACACATGGCAAATAATGGCCAACCTAAACACTATCAAGTTGAACTTGGACTCTGAGATGATTTTTTTGTAATGCTCAGCAGTAAACATAAACATTACTAATTCGTAGTTCAAGACAGAAAAATGTATTAAGAGCAGATGCAACATAAAAGATGAATTAAAATGATCTGATCCTTCCTCTTATAAAAAATAAATACCATCTTTCTATCCCAGGTAAGAGCTGCATTATAAAGGGCTAAAATGCAACTCTCCTTCCCTTGATGCATATACAGGTGTCCATAAATTTCATGTGCAATTTAAAATACTAATTAAAGTTAATTAATTAAGATATTTTAAATTGCCCATGAACTTGATAAATACCCTGTATATAAGGTCAAGTCAAGGAAGGCAGCCCTGTACCTGGGTATCTGTCCAAACATGTCTATCTATGTTCAGAGGCTGCTCTGTCTTATGTAATAGGGTCTACTATATTGTACATACATCATGTATATCAATACTGACTTTTAGTTTGAAGGTGGAATATGCTTGTAAAAAATCGGCCCTGTTACTTTGGAAAGATAATTGAATTTGTTTTCTATAGAACTGCATTTAAATCTCAACTTTGATTGCCATTGCCAGTAAGAACTTAGACAAATAATTATACTTCTCTAAGCCTCAAGTTTCTGTTCTATAAAGTAGAAGGACGGTTTTAAGATATTGTCAGGGAAAAAAATAAAGCATGTGCTAATGTATCTCACACAATACATAGCAAATAGAGACATACACATATGGGTGTCTACATATATATGTGTATATATGTCTGACTTTGACCAAAGCCAGATATACAAGCATTCTGTAATTTTTCGAAAAGGCAAAGTTGAATTAATTAATATTTAACAAAAAAGAAAAAATAAAGCTTTTTTGCTTCTTGGAACAATTACTTATTTACTTGACTTAAATAATATTTCCTTGGCCTGTGATAATGGCCCTTACTTTTTAATATTCATATGTATAACTATTTGCATTGAGTGGGCAGAATTCAAATAAATTTCCAATTGTTGGATCAAATATTTTTGAATGCCTATTTTATTTTTAATACCAAAAGGAGGACAAAAGTTTATTTCAGTAGATTATCTTCTAGGAGATCTAAAAATTCTGGGGGAGATGATTAAAGGAACAATTAAAAGACACTTAGTAATTATTTTATTCTGTAAGATATAAATGCTCTAAGAGCTAAGTGGAAATGTTAGTGGATTAAAAGTGACTGCCTTTACGTACATTTTGAAGATGTCAAAATCTATTGACACGTGGTAGAAAATTCTTCATGCAGGCTGAATATAAAATTATAATTTCTTCCAATATTTTATATAAATTTAGAGAATAATATTTCTTAAAGTATTTTGACAATGCTAAAGAACTCAGATCTTAGAAGGTTTATAGCTGATAATAATTTTAAAGAAACAACAGAAAAGATGAACATCTTCAGATAGATATACTTGTACCAAGTACTATCTTTTGAAAATGTGTGTATATCTATATAAAGCAATAACTTACAGGAAATATTTTCACAGCATAGCTCAGTGAGAAAACTTAAAAATATTCAGCAAAAAGGGATTGTGGTCCTTTTTTATAAGCTTTGAATTATAAAGTGTTAAAATTGGTGGTGACAGCTTATTGATTTTATAGTTTAGGGTTTTATCTTGCTCTTTCTGAGGAATTTCTGATGGAAAGAAATTTAGATCTTGGTAGACTCTGTAAAAAGGCAGGGAAAACCCAGCTTTCTCTTTGTGCAGAATCTCACGTCCAGACGCTGGCTTTCTTCTTCATGAAAATTCATAATGTATCTATTATAGCTTCCTAATTAAAGTCACACATGTATGAATAATGTTTGGAGAATCAGTCACTATCCACTTTACATATGTTACCATATATTACATTTTAGAGTCATTTTCTGCCAAATAGCTCAGTGTGCCACCCAACCTGCAGTGAAGTAGTAGCACTACTAATTTCCTGCTCATTGATTAGGTTAAAGGATTTTATCATATTGAAAAGGAGAAAAGGCTACTGTTATATATTTTCTGAAACCCAATTAGACTGGTGACTGAAAAGGTGTTTTGTTCTTTGGCACCCCCAGACCCATAGCTTTTCATTGGTTCAGCAAAATATTCTTACCCATCTACTTAAGGCCAGTCTTGAAAGCATCTGGAATACGTCTGTAAACAAAGCTGAGTAAAGTCTTTCTACTTACATTCTAGATCAATAGCAAATTAAAAATGCTACAAGGTAAGTTAATTTTAG
This sequence comes from Galagoides demidoff, assembly GCA_963574575.1. Lineage (NCBI taxonomy): Eukaryota > Metazoa > Chordata > Mammalia > Primates > Galagidae > Galagoides > Galagoides demidoff. The sequence goes on from CAUYQV010116277.1 coordinate 11,658, forward strand.
ATTCTGTTAGAAGGTCATAAATGCTGTGAAGAGCCCTCACATAGTTTGACTGGTTGGAGAGGGAAGTGTAGGTCTCTATGGCAGGGTCAGGATTGGCCTTATTGGGAAACTGACATTTGAAGAAAGACGTAAGGGAGGAGAGAGAGGGGAGATTTCAGTATCTTAACTGCCGTTAAACAGACTAAGGTGCCAGTAAGCAGGAGTCTGACTCTACCATTAACTAAATGGGTGACCCTGGCCAAGGATTTCCTTCTTTACCTGAAAACTGCAAGTAAGAAAAAAATATCTACTGAAGATTGTGGTGAGGAAGTATCAAAACCATTTATTCCACATCTACATTGCTCAAGGCCAGTTGAGCACACAAAATGAACAGCGGGCAATCTTACCCCTTGAGGAACTTACGTTCATTCCAGTACTGATTACATGCTAGCATGAACAATGACAGCGTATTTCACGGCTTTTTAGAAATTGCCGTGTGTCTTGTAATTGAATGGATGTCGTGGCACAGAACTACCCTTCTCATCTGTCCTCTGTTTTGACCACTGCGTCAATGAACCTGGTTGACTCAGTCTTCTTTTTTTTTTTTAATTGTTGGGGATTCATTGAGGGTGCACAGAACCAGGTTGCATTGATTGCTTTTGTTAGATAAAGACCCCCCCCAAAATATACCAAACCCCTTGACCCCCACGGCCTCCCTCCTTCCCTTTCTCAGCTCTCCCCTTCCACCCCCCACTGTGTACTAGGACTTTACATCCTTTGTATTAACCTGGATGGGTGTAGAACACGTTATTCTTAGTAAAGCATCATAAGAATAGAGAAATAAGAATCTTATGTACTCAATTCTGATATGATGACTCAGTCTTCTTTTTTTATTATTATTATTAAATGATAGCTGTATACACTAATGCAAACATGGGGTACAGTATAGTGTTTTCATATACAATTTGAAATATTTTTATCAAACTGGTTAACATAGACTTTGCTTCATTTACTTAGTTATTGTGTTAAAACATTTATACTCTAATTCTCAGTCTAAAGCCTCTCTTTGTTGGTCTCTACCCTTCTGTAGCTTCTCCTCTCTTGCAGTCACTCTTTCTCTATTTAATTCACTGACTTCTATTATTCTTTCAGATCCTTTATAAATAATAGACTTTTAACAATTTTTCTCAGTCTGCATTGCTTCTCTCTGATCATTCTTTCTGTGGACAATTTAAATATTATTGACTTGAAGTATCCACTTTACACCTTCCCTGAATTCTGATTTGAGATAGAAGACAAGTCTACAGCTGGAGAACTCCATCACTTTTATATTACTGAATTAAGAAGGAGGATGCACCTTGCCAGGCCTGCTGGCTCACACCTATAATCCCAGCACTCTGAGAGGCCAAGGTGAGTGGATTGCTTGAGCTCAGGAGGCTGTGAACAGCCTGAGCAAGAGCAAGACCTGGTCTCTACTAAAAATAGAAAAACCAGCCGGCACAGTGGTGCATGCCTGTAGTTCAAGCTACTTGGGAGACTGAGGCAAGAGAATTGTTCAAGCCCAAGAGTTTGAGGTTGCTATGAGCTACGATGCCGTGGCACTCTACCCAAGGAAATTTTTTTTTGAAATTTATCTGTTGTTATATGTATTAATCACTCATTCCTTCATATCACTTCCTAGTATCCTAAAGCATGAATATATTACAGGTTTTTTTTTAATCCACTCTCCTATTGATGGAAGCCTACACCATTTCCAGCTTTTTGGAGGTTTTAAATACATGTATTCAACATTATTGTACAAGTATTCTTGTGTCCATATTTTCACTTTGCTTGGACAAATACATAGGTATAGAATTCCTGGGTTTTGGGGTAAAAGAACATTGAATTTAATTTTACAACAAACTTTCAAATAGATGTGTCATTTTATAGTCTGATGCAAGACTGAGAGTCCTGATTGCTGTACATCCCCTCCAGAATGTGACAAGGTTGTTGATTTTATCCAATTTTGGATGTGTAACAGTATCTTACTGTGGGGAGTATTTTTGCCTCCCAGTACTGGGATCCAAATATCCAGATGACTACAGCACTTCCTCACACCAATTAATTTATCTCAGACAATTCACTCTCCAGCTCCTTAAGAGTTTTTCTTATTAGGTAAAATTAGGAATTTGGTTCTCAGCAACATTGTACAAAAACGTAGCAGGAACTCCTTGGTCTCTGAGTGTAGTAAAGAGTAGATGGAGACATTCTAATGTTTAACCTTATCAGGGTGCCAGTCTAATCCAACTATAATCTGTAACCTGTAGACTTAATCTCAATTGGAAGAAATTTACCATCAAAGAATTAGATTAAATCCTAAGTGTTCACTGTTTGGGGGTGGGAAGCAAGAGTTATCTATGTGTTATTCTTCCTAAGTTTAATTTTCTCTCTATTTTATTTATTTATCTATTTATTTATTTTTTAGAGACAAGATCTCACTTTATCATGCTCAGTAGAGTGCTATGGTGTCACAGCTCACAGCAACCTCCAACTCCTGGGCTTAGGCAATTCTCTTGCCTCAGCCTCCCGAGTAGAGTAGCTGGGACTATAGGTGCCCATCACAATGCCCGGCTATTTTGTTGTTGTTGTTGTTGTTGCAGTTGTCATTGTTTAGCTGGCCCAGGACGGGTTCGAACCCGCCAGCTTCCCTGTATGTGTCTGGTGCCCTGACCATTGTGTTATGGGCGCTGAGCCCATTTCTATTTTATTTTTTTTTTATTTTAATATAGTCTAACCCTGTTGACCAGGCTCAAGTGCTCCTAGCTCAGAACAGCCTCAGCCTCCTGGGCACAAGCGATCCTTTCCAGCAGCTGGGACAGGTCACAATGCCTGGCTATTTTTTTGTTGCAGTTTGACTGGGTTTGAACCCACCACCCTCCATATGTGGGGCCAGCGCCCTACCCACTGAACCACAGGGACTGCCCTAATTTTCCCTTTAGTCCTACCATCTTCCATCGGTGGCTCCCAAGGTCACCTTGTTCATCTGACTGAAATGCTGCTGATGGAGAAAAATGAAACGAGGAGGACACCATGAGGAGGGTTTATAGGATCCAGACCTGAAAACGCCACAGCATCTTCACCATCACATTCTATTGGCTAAAACTCAATTGTATTGTCCCACCTCACTTCAAGGGAGACAGAAATGAGATCTAGTTGTGCCCTGAGAGAAGAGAAAATAGGTTGAAACTAGCTGGCCAATGCGTTTGAGTTCTCTATGGATTTTGGTTATTAAACCTTTGTTGGAGACACAACCTGCAAATATTTTCTCCCACTCTGAGGGCTGTCTGCATGCTTTAGTTACTGTGCTCTTGGCTGTGCAGAAGCCGTGCAGCCTATAGATATATGAAAAAATGCTCACCATCCTTAATCATTACAGAAATGTAAATCAAAACTACTCACTATTTACATTAGAGAAATGTAAATCAAAACTATCACCTCACTCCAGCAAGATTAGCCCATATCACAAAATCCCAAAACCAGAGTTGCTGGCATAGATGTGGAGAAAATGGAACACTTCTACACTGCTGGTGGGAATGCAAACTAATACATTCCTTTTGGAAAGATGTCTGGATAACACTTAGAGTAATGCCACAGCACTCTATGGAGGGCAACATAGTGAGACTCTGTCTCAAAAAAAGAAAAAAAAACAGTGCATTTGTCAAAATGCCACTTTGTTTTCTATAGCAGTAGCATACCAATGGCAGTTGGTACCCATAAACACCAAGAGGGGGGTCAGTGACTGACCCCAGAATAACCAGTAGTATAATTTTGTGAAAAACCTACACATTTTACATATCATTGTACAAATTAACTAACAACACTTTATCACATTTTCTTCATGGTCTTTTCATTGTATTTTCTTCTTTTAATGTGTGACTACACATCCTCTGTATATTCTTTTTATTATATTTTCTTCTTTTGATGTGTGGCTGGGACAGATGAGTTAGCTGCAGTCACTGCCTGTGTCCATATATCTCCAGTCTCTCCCACGGGGACAAAGGTAGCAGTGATCTTTTTATGGTAAACTTTTCACTATTTGTCTTGCAACTCTTTCTTTTGGTTGAGTAATAACTGTTCCTCCTGCCACTGGGCCTTGTCCTTGATTGTACTTGTGTCCACCAGAGATTTATTGCCATTGTATATATATTTTTTGCACTCCCTCCCCCCTGCTGTTCCTCATTCTCCCTCCCCCCAAGTTGACTTGCAGTGAGTTTTTCTCCTATGTGGTAATGACTTAGATCATCTACAGGCTTCATATTAGTATTGAGTACATTGGATATTTGATTTTCCATTTTTGTGATAAGTTTACTGAGAAAAATGTGTTTCCACTCCATCCAGGTTAATACAAAAGATGTATAGTCTCCATCTTTTTTAGTGGCTGAGTAGTATTCCATAGTATACATATGCCACAGCTTGTTAATCCATTCCTGAGTTGATGGGCATTTAGGTTGTTTCCAATGTATGGTTTTTGTAGAGACTAAGTGCATTTTGGGTCCCACCTTCTTATGTTTTCTTCACAGAGCTGTCTGTTCCAAATCCTTCAAAAAGTATCTTCTTCCCAACTATTTGTGAATGAAGTTGCAAACAGTAGTTATTTGTTTCCCGAAAAGTCACACACAAATAACATGCTGCAACCTCAATGATTGAAGAAAATTGTCAGGGGCCAACCGAGTTCCCAGTTGACAAGAATACATTCCCACACACTTCTAAAGTATATCAACAACTGCTTTAGTAATATTACAAAAGTGGATTAAATCAGGTTTATAGCAATCAGCTTCTTATCGTCAGGCTGTGTAGAAAGTACTGTAACTACTTTTCCTGTCTTTGGAACATAATTCATTAATGTCCCATAGAGAGACAAGGCAAATCTTACTGTACCAGATGGATAGCTTTTCATCGATGCTGGCTGGAGTTCTAGAAGAAGATCCCTTTTATCACTGTGAACAGTACCAACTGTGGTTATATTCTTTTGAGGCAAGTTGAAAGAAAGAATGATAAAGGTAAACTTTCTGTCCATGATACTATTTCTTCTGGACTGATCCAAATGACAGTTCTGAACCAGTCTTTACAATCTCAGAGCCACTATTGTAATTTTTTGGAAGGTTCTGTGATTTCCTTGCATATGGCTGAACTGCAAAGCAGTAGTTTATAGAAGAATCACATGAAATATTTTCTGCAATTCCATACTTCCCAAGTTTGATTGGTACATAAAGTCTGAATGGACCATGCCCATGGAAAGAACAAATTCCTCGCCAACGGTGACAGACTCATGAGGGTTGTAGTAAAGTGAGAGCTTATTTATAACCATCTTCCAAAGCCCTTGAACTGGAGCAAACATCATTCTGTCTGTAGTCTGAATATTTCTTCTTTTATAAAATTGCCAGAATTTTGGATGAATATATCCTTATGGAATTCTTTGACTACATGTACTTTCTGGTTTGTAAACTTAATAATTACATCCACAGTTTCATTATCAATAAATAGTTGGAAAAAATCCAATGGCATTTTGAGTTCTATGCTCGATTATATTCCTGTGGAGTCCTCAAAATATTAGCCATTTGTCACATCCCTTGATTTTTTTTTTTTTTTTTTTAGAGACAGAGTCTCACTTTGTCACCCTGGGTAGAGTGCTGTGGCATCGCAGCTCACAGCAACCGCCAACTCTTAGGCTTAGGTGATTCCCTTGCCTCAGCCTCCTGAGTAGCTGGGACTACAGGCACCTGCCACAATGCCTGGCTATTTTTTGTTGCAGTTTGGCCAGGGCCAGGTCGAACCCACCACCCTCAGTATATGGAGCGGATGCCCTTCCCACAGAGCCACAGGTGCTGCCCCAGTTCCCTGATCTTTAGTTGCATGGTGGCATCACCTGAGCCTTAGGCTGCTCTGTTCTTACAAGCATGGTCATGGCCTTCTTCTCTTGGGCTCCATATTTTGCATTTCGTTTTTTTCCATCATCACCTTTTTCTTCTTCCTCTTTACTCTCTTCCTTAGAATGGATAATTTCACATTCTACCTCTATGAATTCTTCTTCATTTTCTTAACTAGTGAAAATGTCCTCATCATTTCCCTCAAAATCTGACACTATCAGTTCTCCCTCTATCTCAGTTGCCAACAAATGATATTGCCTCTTTGCTGTATTCGTGTCTGTATCATGAGAATAAAAGTAAGTCATTGCTTGACAAAAATGGATTTATAGAATTATCAGATATTCTATATTTTCAGTCATATATACCTTGATCTTCACCAAACACAGATATACTACTTACTAAGAAATACACTTAGAGGGTGGTGCCTGTGGCTCAAAGGAGTAGGGCACTGGCCCCATATGCCAGAGGTGCAAACCCAGTCCTGGCCAAAAAAAAAGAAAGAAATACACTTAGAAAGAAATAGAATACAGGCTTTTCCTGGAAAAGAGACCACAACTCATTGCTGTTGATAAGTGACAAGAACTGCTAATCCAATAGTGCTGATATGAGAAAGTGTTATAGAAAGGTCGATAGCAGCTTAATAATAAAAGTCAACAAATTTACAAAAACAAAACCATATGAGGTTGCTCCCTGACCCTCTTGGTATACAACTTATAGAGAATTGGGCTCAAGCTTTATGAAGCACAAATGAAGTTGAGCACAGCAGGTAATGGACAGCAGTGTTCTCCTAATTTTTTTTTTATCATAGACCTATCAAATATTCTGTGAGTGTGTCCTCCCAATATTGATTTGTTGATCCATAAATCTTATACAATATACTAATCCTTAGTATAAAGAGTTCATTATAAAACATATACAAAAATATCTCATGTTGAAATTTGACCACCAATGTTGACAGTAGGGCTTAATATGAGATGTTTGGGTCATGGGGCCTGACTTTTCATAAGCAGATTCATGCCCTCCCTCAGTGGGGAGTTACTTCCCACTTGTCACCTTGAGGGTGGGTTGTTACAGACAGCCTGGCATCTCCTCCCTCACTCTCTTTCTTCCTCTCTCACCACGTGATCTGCATCCACTTGCCCCCCTTCACCTTCCCCTACAAGTGGAAGCAGCCTGCATGTGGCCCCCACCAGATGCAGATGCACAATCTTAAACTTTCCAGGATCATAGGAGAAATAAGCCTTTTTTCCTTTACAAATCGCCCAGACTCAGGTATTCCTTTATAAAGACACAAAGTGGACTGGGACATCATTTCAGGAACAATGGGAATGTGGGACATGAAGGGGATGTCTGAGTGGTGATTTAATTTTATTTCTTAACCTGGGCATAATTAAAAAGGGTTTAGCTGGGCACAGCAGTACATGCCTGCAGTGCCAGATAATTGGGAGGCTTTACTGGGGGGGTCCCTTCTTCACCCTAGGAGTTCATTCGAGGCCAGCCTGAGTAACACAGTGAGACCTTCATCTCTATAAAAAATTCATTCATTCATTACATTTATTTATTTTTTAACAGCTTAGCTTTCTGTTGATTTCACTGAGAAGAAAATTGATGTTTTGTATACTTCTCTATAGATCTGATGCATCCAAGTAGGAATTTGAGAATGAAGAGGTTTGGCATACCTCAAGTAACAGCTTCTCTGGTGCTGTTCTTGATAAGAACAGTTTTTAGAAACTACTATGCATGTTTTCCTGGAAAGATCACCAGGGAAGAAAAATTATCTGGATAGTTGAAGAGCAACTAGCTAATGGAGCAAATAAGAAAGCTCACAAGTTAGCATTTTCGTTTATCTAAAACAAACAAGAGGTGCGCCTGACGCTGTTACCACACAAATGAGCTTCTTCCAGGATGCACGAGAAGCCAAGGGAAGCCTCTGCATTAGCCACCTCCTCTGTGTCAGCAGAGGCTGAATTATGTATGAAGATAATGGGAACTGAAATGAAGTCTCCAGGGTTTACTCAAAGAAAAAAAAAAAAAAACACTAGGCTCCCAGGAAAATGCAAACAGACCCCCTCTTGCTTAAATGACACTTATAACGTGCACATTTATAGTTAAGTAATTAAGTAATATATGTGTCTAAGACATAAAAAAAAGCAGCACTTCTGGTTTCAGTTCTAACATTTAAAAAGCTTAAAAGTCATCATTCTCCCCTTACAGACTAAAAAAGCAGAACAAACTGAAAGTCTACAACTTTCTTAGATTCATTAGAAATTGAGGCATCAATTCATAAGCACAAAAGGCATCCTGAAATATAGGAGACAGGTGAATCCCGAGAGTCACAGCTAAGGTCTGCTTACCTGCAGCAGAAGCTATTGCAGCCATGACCTGGTAAGAACACGTATATGGTAACTTTGCTAACTTGCTGGAGGTGGAGTGTTCTAACAGGAAATGTGCATGCCTTTTCCTCACAGTAAGCATTTCTCCAACTCTTCGGACCCCAGTGGGTGTCTTCCAATCAATTAGGACACTGACTATCTGGAGATGGCACAGGCGTCACAGGCTAAGGGCTCAAACCTGCAATAGTGCCTTCTACTTCACACGCCATGTGCAAGTCCCAGGGAGTAACCCATACTTCTGACCAACCTGCTATGGTTCGGTGGTTACCATGTCCTCTCCTTGATTTTGGTAATTACTGAAATGGCTCACAGAACCTAAAAGAGCATTTTATTTATGATCCTGGGCTTAGCATAAAGGATGCAGTTCAGGAATAGTCAAATAGAAGAGATGCGTAAGGCAAGGCACATTGGAAGGGTCAGGAAAGATCCATCCATTCCTTCTCTGGGGGAGTCACCTGCTATTATCTCAATGAACGTATTCACCAGCCCAGAAGCCTTCTGAACCCCATTATTTAAATTTTTATGGAGATTTCATAAATCATTGGGCACTGGTGATTGAATCCAATTTCCAGCCCCTCTATTTTCCCTGGAATTCTAGAGGTGGGGCTAAGCATTTGAATGCTGTAAAAAGGTGGTTGATTTCTCTAACAATGACCCCCATCTACCAAAAGTTGCCTTATTAGCACAAATTCAGGTATCATGGGAAGGGATTTGTTACAAATAGCAAAAGATGTTCCTCTCACCCTATGAGGAAATTTCAAGGATTTTAGGAGCTGCTTGCCAGAAACTGAGGGTGAAGGTATAATATATATTTCTTGTGATATCACAATATCACAACTGTGAACTAAAGTGAGAGAAAAACTACTCGGGGCCTAAGTGCTAGGGTATTCCCTAAACTTTTGTGGTTGTTACTTCCAGGAATCATGTTGAGTTTTCCCAGTGAATACACACATCATAGAAATTATCCCTCATGAGTCTGTTAAGACAAGGGAAAGGTAACCATAATAAAATGCCCAGAGAGACCTACATAGCCAGCGCCTATCCCCACTGTAGGGAAGGTGTCTCTTCCATGCCACCCCTCTAGTCTTCCAGTCTCAGCTAAAGAAGACAAGAAGCACCACTTGGTAACAAACTTGTAAAGTTCACAATCCACTGACTCAGGCCCACTAAAAGACTGAGATTTAGTTGTAGGAAGGTAGAATACTTCTGTTGTAATTACTTCCCTTGCACCCTGTTGGTAAAGGAAGATCTGCGCACTCGTGTTAGGAGAATACTTCAACACACAACACCAACATTATGCAGCTGAAATCAAGAGCGATTCATTAAGCATATATCCCCGTGGCGTGGAGCGGGAGGACGCTATACTCCCTATACTCACGGCTGCCTGGGATTTGACCTCAGGAAAACACTGAATAAGCAGGGGCTGTGAGAGAGAAGGCTTTTCAGTGTCAGGAGGGTAAGGTGACCTCGGATCCTTTGGAAGATTGATTGGCTTGTTTGAATAATTTTGTGGGCTGTCAGGAAACTGCAGCTCACAAAAGAACAAGGAAGTATGATGCCTTATCGCTGTGATAAGAAGGGTTATTTTGCAAGGGGATCGTATCCCCAGGGGGACAAGTGGAGGAGGAGGGAGGGACTGCACAGAACATTCAAGACCTATCCAGTCTCAGTTGTTAAGCAGTACACACTGTTAATTTTAGGCCTATACCACAATGTGCCCTCTACAAACCTTACTAAGGCACCAAAAGGTTCAGTATCAAAGCTACATGAGTCATCCTCTCAGAGTGAGAACGTACAGAAGCCCACAGTCAAAAGAGGACACAAAAACAGCATTAGAGAAAGATGAAGGCCTTGGTACCCATAGCTGCAGCAACCAGCAAACACAACACAATTCCAAGCCTGAGTTAAATAAATTCTGACATTATTTTTGCCAGTTTCTATAATTTGATGAAATATGTCTGACTTTCGATAACAACAACAATAGTCATAATAGAAGGAATGACAAAATATGAGAAAAAATTTGAGAAATCAAGTAAGCTGCAGGATCAGAATCAGATATGACACAGATAATGAAATGATTAGAGAAAAAAAATTAAAAGAAAATACTAGAAGTCAAAACTACTATAAAAAATAAAAGCTAAGAAAGGCTGTGTGAGCTCATCAGTAAACTGTACACAGCTGAGTAAGAACAAATAAACAGTGAGCTTGGCCATAGATCAGCAGAAACTTCCCACACTGAAATACAAATGGAAAAACGGAATTAAAAAAATACATCCCCTCTGGTTAATCGTGTTACTGGAGTTTTTCCGCTGATTCTGCCCCATGATTATTTTACACCATAAAGCTTCTGCACAGCCAAGAACACAGTGAGTAAAGCAAGCAGACAGCCCTCAGAATGGGAGAAGATATTTGCAAGTTATATCTCCAACAAAGGTTTAATAACCAGAATCCACAGAGAACGCAAACATATTAGCAAGAAAAGAACAAGTGATCCCATCTCAGCGTGGGCAAGGGACTTGAAGAGAAACTTCCCTGCAGCAGACAGGCACATGGTCTATAGACATATGAAAAAATGCTCATCATCCTTAATCATCAGAGAAATGCAAATCAAAACTACTTTGAAATCCAGTAAGATTAGCCCACATCCAAAATCCCCAAACCAGAGATGTTGGTGTGGATATGGAGAAAAGGGAACACTTCTACATTGCTGGTGGGAATGCAAACTGATAAGTTCCTTTTGGAAAGATGTTTGGAAAACACTTGGGGATCTAAAAATAGACCTGCCATTCCATCCTACAATTCCTTTACTAGATATATATCCAAAAGACCAAAAATCACATTATAACGAAGATATTTCTACCAGAATATTTATTGCAGTCCAATTCATAATTGCTAAGTCATGGAAGAAGCCCAAGTACCCAGCAACCCATGAATGGATTAATAAATTGTGGTATCTGTACACCATGTAATATTATGCAGCCTTAAAGAAAGATGGAGACTTTACCTCTTTCATGTTTACATGGATGGAGCTGGAACATATTCTTTGTAGCAAAGTATCTCAAGAATGGAAGAAAAACTATTAATATACTCAGCCCTACTATGAAACAAATCATAGCCCAAGAATATGGGGAATGCAGAGAGGGAGGGGATGGGAGGGGGGAGGATAGGTAAAGGGAGGGTAATTGGTGGTACCACACCTAAGGTGCATCTTACAAGGGTACATGTGAAATTTTACATTCTAAATGTAGAAAATAAATGTCTTAACACAATAACTAAAAAAATGCTGTAAAGGCTATGTTAACCAGTTTGGTGAAAATATTTCAAATTGTATGTAAAACCAACACATTGTACCCCATGATTGCATTAATATACACAGCTATGATTTAATGAAAATAAATAAATAAAAATAAAAATAAAATCCTAAAATTGAAGGCTAATTTCAAAAGATGTAACATAAACATGATTAGAATATCAGGAAAGGGGGAATAAATGAAGAAGGGAAAATATTTGAGGGGATAATTACTGAAAATTTTCCAAAATTAATGACTGATACTAAACCATATATCCAGGAAAATTAATGAACAAAAAGCAAGATACACACCAAACAATCTCTACCTAGGAATGACATATTCAAAATACAGACACAAGAGAAAATTTTGAGAGAGGAGGAACAAGGGTAAGTATTAGTATCAACTTCTCATCAGAATTCACATAAGCAAGAATAGAATAATATATATAATTGGTAAGAACAAAATCATCATGCTAGAATTCTATATCCAGTGAAATTATACTTCGAAAATGAAGGAGAATACTGGTCTTCTCAGATAATGAAAATTTAAGGGCATTCATTACCAAAAGATGTTTTCTTGCAATAAATTTAATGAAAAAGTTCTTTAGAAAGAAGGAAAATTCTATAGGCAGTATACCCAACTCTACATAAGTCAAAGAAGAGAACTGGGGAAGTAATAAATTAAATTAAATATTTATTTACTTATTTATTTATTTATTTATTTTGAGACAGAATCTCACTTTATTGCCCTCCATAGAGTTCTGTGGCATCATAACTCACAGCAACCTCCAACTCCTGAGCTTAGGTTACTCTTCCATCCCAGCCTCCTGATTAGATGGGACTACAGGCGCCTGCCACAATGCCCAGCCATTTCTTTGTTGCAGTTTGGCTGGGGCTGGTTTTGAACTCACCACCCTTGATATAGGGAGCCGGCACACTACCCACTGAGCCACAGGTGCCACCCAAATATTTTATTTTTATAATTTTTTTCTTTTTTTGAGATAGAGTCTCACTATGTTACCTTTGGTAGAGTGCCGTGATGTGACATCACAGCTCACAGCAACCTCAAACTCTTGAGCGTAAGCAGTTCCCTTGCCTAAGCTTCCCAAGTAACTGTGACTACAGGCATCTGCCAAAACACCCAGCTATTTTTTGTTGCAATTGTCATTTCTGTTTAGCTGGTCCAGGCCAGGTTCGAGCCCACCAGCTTCAGTGTATGTGGCTGGTGCTATAACCACTGTGCTACAAGCACTGAGCCTATTTTTATAATTCTTAATTGACCTGAAAGATAACTGTTTGTTTAAAGTAATAATGGGGACAATGACATAAGGTACAAAAGAGAGGAATCAGAGGTAGCCATCTGTCTGCACTACATACATATTAGTATAGTGCTTTTAGCCACTGCCCCTGAAATTGGAGAGATCAATAGGTAAATACAGAGAACCACAACTTACGGGTGGAGCAGAAACCAACACATACCACCATCCCAGATAACCAGTCCTTGGGTGAGGAAACAACCCCCATTCACGATAAAATCTCTCTGCAAATAAAAGTAAAGGGACCCTTCTCAACTTGACAAAGGACATCTACAAATAGCCTATGGGTAACAGCATAATTAATGACACTACACAGTTAATACTTTAAGACTTGAGACCAAAATAACTTCTTCCATCATTCCTATTCAAAGTTGTACTAGAATCTTTAATAGGGCAATATGACAAGAAAATAAAGTAGAAATTATACATATTAGAAAGAAAGAAGTACAAAGCTTTATTCTTAGATTACATAATTGTCTATATAAAAATAGCAACTACAACAAAAACTTTTAGAACTAATAACAAGTATAGCAAGTTGTTTTATCATAAGATAAAAAAATTCAATTGTTTTCTTGTATTTCAGCAATGAAACATGAAAAAATAACCTTCACAACAATGCAATGATAAAGCAGGCAAAAATGTAAAAACAGTGTACAGGATCTATAGGTGGAAAATTATAAAGCTAAGATTATCTAAATAAAGAGAAAAATTCCAAAGAAATGGTGAGAAATTATATATTCCTGGCTCAGAATATTTGATATTATTACGATTTCAATTCTTCCCAAATTCATCTATAGATTGAATGCCATCTCAACCAAAATTCCAGCAAGGCATTTTATAGGTATTGATTAAATGCTTGCAAAGTTATAATAAAAGTCAAAAAAACTAGGGTAGTCTAGAAGAAGAACCAAGTCATAAGACTCATACTAGTCACACAAAAAACTTACTATAAAGTTATGTAATCAGGATGGACAGGGTGGAATTGGTGCATCTATAGACACAGGATTCAACAGGAGGGAACTCAGAGACTGGAATTAGCTCAACACAAATACAGTCAGCTGATGTTTGATAGATAAGTAAAAATAATTCAATAGAAAGCCTTTCAACAAATAATGCTGGAACAATTGCACATCCACTTGCAAGAAAAGAAATGAATCAACAACTTAAAATTTACAACTTTCACAAAATTTAATTAAAAATAGAAAACGTAGGAGAAAATCTATGTAAACTTGGATTTGGTGATGAGTTTCTTGATGCAACACCACAACTACTATCCTTGAAAGAAAATATATATATATTACTTTACACATTATTAAAATTAAAAAGCTTCTGCTCAGGAAAAGTCACTGGTCTGACAAAAGACTCGTATCCAAAACACACAGATAACACTCAGAATTTAATAGTTAGAAAGCAAACAACTCACTTCTTTAATAATTGCTACATATCTCAAAATATATCTCAACCAAGAAAATAAGTAGACATACTTCATTCATTAAGACCAATAGAAGGTTATATCAAAAACAGTAAACCTTAATGTATGTCAATTTTTATAAAAACATTGAGAGGGTCAGAGGATTCGAAGAACATGAGAATGTTTTAAACAAAATATTACTGCTGTATAAAACAAACTCACTAAGAAGAGCATGAGGAAAAGGTGATGAAGTAAGTAATTTCTGGAATGAGCGGACTCTGTAAGTCTATAAACAAAGGAAACTGTACAAAAATCCTGTTCTTTAGTTGGTGAAGTTATTTTCTGTGTAGGTAAGGGTCACTAGCTCTGATGTCATATGTGCTGAGAGTGAGTGGGGAGATAACAGAATGGTGGACGACCATAGCTGGGTTCTTGCTGTCAGAGAGTGCTGTGGCATCATAGCTTACAGCAACCTCAACCTCTCAGGCTCACAAAGAAGCAAGGTGATGAAGCAAAAACAATCCATTTTGTGATAGATGATAGCTGAAGACATCAGTATAAACTTATATTTAGTCTAACATGTATACAATATATAGATCCATGCAGATCTATAAATATTGCTCCCTGTAATCCATTGTGTATGTATACATGTATAATCTACATTTAAATGTATATAGATATATAACTCACACATGGTTTGGTATGCACACATGTATTTCCTTGACTTTTTTGGCTAAAAGTACCTAGAAAATAATCACACGGACTATCAAGGAGTATATCTAGTCCTATAATCTTGATTTCTAATACTATTCTTCAGGGAAGCAGGTTTCTTAAGAAAAATGACTGATACTAGGACTGGGGTGTGACTTAGTCTGTTTTGTGTTGCTATAACAGGATACCTGAGCCTGAGTAATTTGCAAAGAATAAAATTTATTCTCTCAGAGTTCTGGAAACTGGGAAGTTCCAGTATTTGGTATAGTCCTTTCAGCTGTGTCCTCATGTGGCAAAAGAGCAGAAGAGAGTGAGAGAGAATGCCCACTCCCACAAGGCCCTCTGTAATCACATTATTAATCCATTCATGAGCCTGGAGCCCTCACCACCTAAATACCCCGCTTTAGGCTCTGAGCTGTTACATTAGGAATTAAGTTTTCAACGCACAAATTATGGAGGGGACAAAGATATTCACCATTGCAAGCAGGAAATATGCAAGATGAGCCTGTAGCATCTTGAAGTCCAGAAAACAAAGAAATAACAAAGAAAGCATTCACATATTTGTGCACACACACTTACCCTGCATGCAGAGATGGGAGCTGACTGAAAGGGTTATCATTTGCCAAGAAGAAAGAATTTTCATAATAAAATATTGTTGACTTATACTCCATAATGGAAAATAAATATTCACAGGTCCACACTGATATAAATAATGATGAGATAAAAAATAAATAAGTAGAGAAGAGACAGGTCTCCCCTGCAGAAATGTTTGGTAGTTTATATAGATAACTTCACTTTCAAGAAGGGTCATGACTCCCCACTCCTTAATGTGGAATGCACATAGTGACTTTCCTCCAAAAAGTACAGTATGCAAAGTGGAAACAAGAGTAACTAAAAGGGGGAGAAACCTAAAAATCACTACCTCATGATCAAGGTCAAAATCAACATTGATAAGTCATATAGATAGTATAGACTCTTCACATGGGGTCCTGAAATGGTGCTTTGTCTCTGGTCTCCCTTTGGAAAAGACCATAAGAAAAGTCTAATTAGACAAATTCTAATTGGGCAACATTCTATAAAATACCTGATCTTACAATAAGCACTCAATATTTCAAGGTCATCAAAAACAAACAAAAGTCTGAGAAGCTGTCATATCCTAAAGGGCCTAAGGAACCATAAAAACTATCGATGATTTGGTATTACTAATGGGATCCTGTGGGGGGGGGGGATGAGGTAAAAATAAAAAAAAAAAATCTGAATATAGTATGGACTTTAGTGTACAATAATTTACCAATATAGGTTCATTCAGTTGTAATAAGTAAGTCATACTACAGTAAAATATTAATTACAAGGGAAACTAGTGCAGAGACTATGATTCTTTCTGTACTATGTTTATAATTTGTGTACTGTCTTCACAAAATCCCTTAAAATGGAAGTTTTATTAGAAATAAAAAAGAAAGGGAGAAAAAGAAAGAACAAATGGAGAAAAGAAGGAAGGGAGGGTGGGAGGGACAGAAGCACAGGCAATCTTAACATGGAAAGTGACTTGAATCTTAGACTGAAAATTTTAGTCTAAAGGGATTTGAATGTTTTTAGCAGATGACAGTGGAAGCTAACCAGTGAGTGGTTTGTGGAATAAACCTTATTCCACCTTTTAATTATTAATAGAATTTACCCATCTCCAGTCTTTCAGAACCTCTTTGTCTTTACATGAACGTGAAAGATCAATGATAGTTATCTAATTTAGCCACTCTCTTGAGACCTTGGAGTGGGCTTTAGATTAGCCAGAGAGTTTGAACTCATGGAAAGCAAATATGTGTACTCTCACAATCTTTTTATCCATCAAGATACTTTTATACTTTATTTTTGGTACTGTTCAATCTAACCTTTATAGTACAAAGTTGAATGTTCTTGACAGAGATAAAAGGAGTAAAATAGGAGTTGGGGAGTTTTGTTTCACCCATATAGCCCCTTTGAATGTTTTGTTTGCTTGTTTGTTTCTTTAAATATACAAGAAATAGAATCTTCTCCACAGGTGCATGCATGTCTACATATGTCCTTGGATGTAAACTTTATTTTTTTAGCTGAAGAATTAAATTACCTTGGTATCTTACTCTACTTGTGTTGTTATTTAAAAAAAAAAAATACCTGGGGATGGTGCCTGTGGCTCAAAGGAGTAGGGCACCAGCCCCATACGGTGGAGGTGGTAGGTTCAAACCCAACCCCAGCCAAAAACTGCAAAAATAATGATAATAATAATAAAATAAAAACCTGATACCTGGTAATTTACTTAAAGAAAATGTTTATTTGGCTCATAATTGTGCTGGCTGAAAGACTGGGCATCTGGCAAAAGGCTTAGGTTGTTTCTACCAATGGCAAAAGGCAAAGGAGCGAGCCCATGTGTACACAGATCATGTGTCAAGATTTGAAAGCAAGAGGGAAAGTGCCAGGTTCTTTTCAAAAACAGCTCCCAGGGGAATTGATAGAGTGATAGTTTGCTCACCCCACCCCCAGGGAAGACATCTATTCCTGAGAACTCTACCTTCATGATCCAAACACCTCCCATTAGGCTCTGCCTCAATACTGGGGAGAAAATTTCGACATGAAGTTTTCAGTGATCAAATATCCAATCCCTAGTGCCTGGACACAAATGCTCTGGGTTTTTTTAAGTGTGCATATTGCTCACATAGTTAACATTGCACATACAATACTGGAGTGTGACTTTGTAAGAATTTAATCTTAGAAAATCCCACTATTTTATCCTTATAATCATTATTATTTCTTATTATAATACTATGAGGCAATTTCTATAGTGAAGTCATATTACAGCTCAGCTATTGAGTTGTTACTGATGTCAGATCATAGAGTTATTCATAAAATCAGGTACATTTAACCAATAATGCAGAACGTGTACTTGCTATTTCTTGATGCATCTTACAAGTGAGTTTTTTCCTCCATCATTAAAAAGGGCTATTGTTACCGAAGATGATGCCATTGACTTGAGGAGAGGAACCAAGTTTTTATTTAAAACAAAAAAATCTTTAGTAACCCCTATACTATATAAAGTTGAGAGTTTAAATTAAACAAAATGCCATAATATTTTCATTTCCAATTTGCAGATGATAAAACTGAAATTTTGAGAGTTTGTAGAACCTCAACTAGCCTAACAAGGTTCTATAATCACGTATATATGGGTGAAAGGGAAGGGAAGGGAAGGAAGCAGGTTTCTTAGAAAAATGGTTGGCACTAGGATTGGGGAGTGTCTGAGTCTGTTTTGTGCTGCTATAACAGAATGTCTGAGCCTGAATAATTTGCAAATTATCTAATATGTTTATATTATATGTTAAACATACATAACCTATATTGTAGGGTGCATACATATAAGGACTAATAAGCTTATTTATATACTAAGGAATTTTTAAAACTTTATGAAAATAGGTATAATGAAAAATTCTACATAGATTTCAAAATTTTTTGCACCAGAATAAACATATTTGTACTAACTTGTTATTATATGTTTTAACAGGATCTGGCTTTATGCACTAAGAAGGATAAAACATTGATTTGACAGAAGCCCCTATCAGAGCTACATCCATTCTCCTAAAATTGAAGCAAGAACAAATACCAAATTCATGGTGAAGCTTGGTGGAGGAATGGTGAAATTAATCATGCTTTATAGAAAATTATGGAGACACTTCCTCAAAGAAATCAGATGTTTACAAATGGATAACTCATTTTAGAAGGAATGAGATGATCTTGAAGATAAAGCCTTCAGCAACGGACCACCAGCATTGATTTTCAAGGAAAGCTTGGGTAGTTTGCCATGGGTGGCTTTTCTGTGCATCTGGTGCTCCCAAAAGATCATCTACATACTTAGTATGTAATTGGGATATGAGAAACAACTCAAGTCTTGGACTAAGCCCTGTCCAAACAAGTGAGGGCTGTCCCTAAGTCTCTAAGGTAACACAGTCCATGTGAGTTGGCTGTTGGAGTCAGAGGGGTCTTCAAAAGCAAAAAGGTATGGGGAATTCTCATGAAGGGGAATGCAGAAAAAGGCATATGTTAGGTCTAACATTGTAAAACAGGCAGGTTTTCCAGGGATTTGAGATAATGAAGTATACAAATTGGGACCTGTGACCTCAGACAGAGGCTGCCCACACACAAGGCTCACTGGTGTCTCATGGGAACTATAAGATGAAGAAGAATGACTGCTTCATTTTTAATGTGAAGGTCTTGTATTTGCCTCCAAGTTCCATTTGGCTTTGGCCCTCCTAGAATAGGAGTGCTACTTGGACTATTGCAAGGTATCAATAATTTCTGTGGCTTTAAATTCTGTATTATGGATGTTAGCCCATCTTTAGCTTCTGCTTTTAGAGGATATTGCTTTTGATTGGGATAATGGTGGGATTGTTTACATTAATTTGGACTGCTTGAGCATATTTTGCTCTTCCCACCTGACCCGCCACAGTCCATACTTCTGGGTTAATTTCTATCTCTAATAAAGGAACACATAGTAAAATTCTTCTCCCATATTTATATAAATAGTTGTTCCCACTTTAGATAGTATGTCCCCCTCCAAAAGGGGAACAGGACTTTCAGGCATGAAAGGACCAGTTGCCTCAATGGCAGCTTAAAGGCTGAGAGAAGAATTTGGTAACCAGTTTTCCAGACCCCCCTGTATAGTTAAAGATATGGGGGATAGAAGACCAGGGTTACAGAGGAGTACAGAAAAGTCTGCTCCAGTGTCCAGAAGAGATTCTATCTCCTGACCCTCCACTGTGAGGCAGACATAGGGCTCTTGAGGGGTGATGACACAAGTTGGAGCCATGAAAACCTGCACCAAGAACCTTCAGTCCAGTTCAGGGGCTGATGGAGTCACTGTCCAGACAATGCTGCCAGGAAATCTCTTTTGAAGTAGCCAATCTGACCACCTTAGAAGCACTTGTTGGTAGCTCCTCTGGCTTCCCTCTGCCCCTGAACGGTGCCTGTTTGTCAGAGTGCCATTACTAGAGCTGCCATTCTTTTCTCATCCCTTCTTTCCTTTTTTTCCTCTTCCTCTTGATCTTGATTATAAAAGACAGCTGTGGCCATTTTTAAAAGATTCTCCAGGTTATCATTGGGGCCCAGAGCCAATTTCTGGAGTTTTCTTCTAATATCTGGGCCAGCTTGAATGATAAATTTATCTTTTAAAATAATTTGGCCCTCTAAGGAGTCAGGTGTCAACTGAGTGTGTTTTCTCATTGCATCCCTAAGCCGCTCAAGAAAGGCTGAGGGACTCTCATTTTGTTCCTGGTAAATAGCAGACAACTTAGAATAATTCATAAGCTTTTTTTAGGATCCGTGTAAACCTTCCAGGGTACATGTTAGAAAATGTTCACACCACCAGTCACCTTGTTTCTCGGGGTCCCGTTCAGGATCCTCAAAGGGAATTGCCTGTTTTCCCAGGGGGTATCTGTCCCATTCCTCAGAGGATATGTTGCTTTCAGTATTGGACATGAAATAAAAATCACCCCACTTTCTATCTTAATCCAAGACTTCATTTTTCTCATTCAAAGTTAAAGTTTGATCTATCTCCCAGATAGGTCAAAACTGTGTCCTAATCCTTGGAGAACATCTGTGTACCTATCTAGGTCATCAGAAAATTTTCCTAAATCAACTTTAATTTTTTTTTAAATATGCCCGAGAAAATGGAGTGAATACTCATGGATTTCCCCTCTCACCAGCTGCAATCTCAAACAAGGGACACAAAGAAGGATACAGTTACTTTGTGGGGTCCCCAACAGGACCAGAAGAAATTCTTGGAACAGCCTCCATCTTGGGGTTTTCTAAAGGCACAGAAGATAGTGTGGGAAAAGTAGATGGTTGGGGACAGTGTCCTCTCAGGAATGAATCCCTGACCATTTGGAGAACTAATTATAGCCAGGAGAGCTGAATCTATCTGACAGGCTTGTCAGAAGATTGGGGTTTAGCTTTAAGAAAAAAGAAAGCTTGTCATAGCACTTGCTCATAGGGCACTTCAGAACCACTTCTCTTCTTGTTTACAAAATAACTTCTAACTGAAAAAAATGATGTCATAATTTAAAGTACCCTTTGGTGCCCATTGTTCACCATTGGAGAGTTGATACTGAGGCCAGGCCTGAGTGCAGAAGAAAACCATACATTCTTCTTTTTCCCATCTGGAGATCCAACATGTCCCAGTGTTTCAGAAAACAGCCTGGCAAGAGAATATGTTACCCATAATAAATGTCCAGCACTTTAATCAATCCCATCTTCTATGTTCCTGGGTTGTCAAAGCATTCTCTGGCCAACCCAGGAAGCCTTCTAGCCAAACAAAAGGAATGCTTGGTTAGGCATCCCTGAGGAGAGTGGCCTCCCTACCCCTGTGCTTGTCTGGATTTAGCCACTGTTATTAGTGTAGCACTTTGTACCTGTTGGCTCTCCTGTGCTTATTACTTGCCGGAAGCACGGCCTGAGAAATCAGGTATCTGGGAGCTTAGTCCCACTTTGATAGGGGGTTCCCCCCATTTGAGGCTAGACAGGGTACCCCATTTTTCCTAGGTTTAGGCAAGTTCATGAAGGGAACTCCCTGACCTTTGTGCCCTGAGATGGAGGGCCTGCATTGATTCCTTTGTCAGTAACACTCATTAACAATGAAAAAGTGTTTCTATTTGCCAAGTCCTGGCCAAGTGTAATTCTCAAGACCCATACCCCTAGATAAAGAGCTCACATAGAGACTTCTCAGTTAGGTTTTTCCCCCTGCCAGAAGCTCTGGTGCCTTTTACTTCTTCTGTATTCCTTAACTCTTATGTTTGAATGCTTCACAAAGTCCCATAATTCTGTCAGTGAATGTTC
>CAUYQV010116278.1:0-10905 GCA_963574575.1 Galagoides demidoff
CCTTCATGTTCACATGGATGGAGCTGGAAAATGTTCTTTTTAGCAAAGTATCACAAGAATGGAGGAAAAAGTATCCAATGTACACACCCCTATTATGAAACTAATTTATGCCTTTTATATGAAAGCTATAACCTAATAACAGCCTAAGAATATGGGGAGGGAGAGAGAGAAGGGAGGGGGGAATGGGTGGAGGGAGGGGGATCGGAGGGATCACGTCTGAGGTTTATCTTACAAGGGTACAATTGAATCTTTCTAAGGGTAGAATGTGAACGTTTTTAAATAATAACTAAGAAAATGACATAAAGGCTAGGTTAACCAGTTTGATGGAAGTGTTTTGGATTGTGTGTGAAAACCCCACTCTGTACCCTAGAAGTGCATTAATGTACATGGTTACCATTCAATTAAAAAAAATCTAAAATAAAAACAAGTTAAAGAATATTAATAAATGTTAATAAAGTATTTTAAAAAATATTAGCGTGTAGAAAATTTGCATGGTACAATTCTTGCGCTGGAAAACAGCTTGAAATGCTTGTCCCTGAAAACTTCGTAGATGATTCCCATACTCATGTCTATATTTGTCATGCCAGAAAGGATGAAAGGGAGAAAGGAAAGGAGTGCTGGTGTCTGGGAAGAACAGGAGAGCCCGATGTGCTTCAGGGATGTGGGTTTTACATCATACATACTTAAGAAATTAAGTCACACCAAAGATAGTCAAGTCCTCCCCTTAATTATATATATGCACTATTGTGGGAAAACTGGCAGGATTAAACTTAGTGTTTGGCTTTAGCATTTCTTTAGGATATTTGACCAATCCACAACTGATGTCAAATTTCAGTTGGAAATGCTTCTAAAAGCAATACCACATTTTCCATCTGTTCACTGATTTTTAGCTACTTACATCTGCGCTTTAATTTCTTAATAATACCTCAAACTACAAAGACAGTGATACTTTACTGTGGAAATAATGATTTGAGAATCAAAAATTACTAAAGAGCAGCACTGACTTTCATGTTTATTTAAGGACTTTCCATGGCACGATAATTTACAAATTAAGTCCTTGTCTCTTTTATAAGACTTTCATGGGAGAATTGAAGTTGGGAAAGCGGCCTCCTTCTCCTGATTTCTTATAATTAAACATGGCCCTTCATAGCCACATGCTGCAATCATTAGAGCTTGCAAAATTTCTTTTTGTAAGATTTGTAAGTAAGTGAATGACATCTCCATTGGGGTCTGTGTGTCTAACAGCAAAAGATGCAATGACTGAACCCGCACAGTTGTAGAATTCAATAGTTAGGGTGCTGAATTGCTATAGGGAAGTCAGACAGTACACGGCTCTCATCTTCTTTCAATATTACCTTAAAATCAAGACTACAAAGACTATCCCAAATAATTTATGTAAATAAGAATATCATCTTTAAAAAATTAACAGAAAATATTTTTTTTGAGACAGAGTCTCACTTTATTGCCTTGAGTAGAGTGCCATGGCATCATAGCTCACAGCAACCTCAAACTCTTGGGATTGAATAATCGTCCTGCCTCAGCCTCCCATGTAGCTGGGACTACAAGCATGCACCATGATACCCCTCTTGTTTCTCTATTTTTAATAGAGATGGTGGCTTGCTCTGGCTTAGGCTGCTCTCAAACTTCTAAACTGGAGCAATCCACCCACCTTGGCCTCCAAGAGTGCTAGGATTATAGGTGTGAGTCTCTGTGCCTGGCCAATAATTTCTTCTTATTGTGATCAGTATTCCAGATATAAACTACTTGGACAAAGCTTATATCTATAGAATGAATTATTTTTATATTTCTAAATGTCCTATTTGATTTTACACAGTCTAATATATGGATTACTGACCAAGTACATTTTTATGATTAATTTATAGCACATTAGAGAATAAGAAAAGAGATTTTGAAGGA
This sequence comes from Galagoides demidoff, assembly GCA_963574575.1. Lineage (NCBI taxonomy): Eukaryota > Metazoa > Chordata > Mammalia > Primates > Galagidae > Galagoides > Galagoides demidoff. The sequence continues at coordinate 1,918 of CAUYQV010116278.1, forward strand.
TAAAAACAAAACTTTGCAATTAAAATATTGGATAAATTATTTAACTTCTGTAGAGCTTATAGAATTTATTTGCTTCCCATTTCTTTGCCATAACGATAACAAAACAGAAAAAATCCAGAAATTTCATAACTAAATTTAGGAAGAAAATTTGAAAAAAGATTAAGAAAAAAAGGGTGTAGTAAAAATTGTAATCAGTACTGCCAACAAAAGATGACAAGGCATAAAACCTGGCTCTTTGAAGAACTACATGTGGCAGAAGCCAACGCCCGTTCCCTTTTCCTCCTGGATGCACAGCTAACCTGCAGTCCCCGGCTCTCCTGCAGTTACAGTAAGTCCTGACCACAAAGGGTGACCTATCTCCTCCCTCTTTCCCCATCTGCCAGTTGAAATGATCTTACTATAGGGCTTAAAGGAGGATGGACCTGAAATGGGGAAGGACTCTGGGTTTTTAAATGACCACAGAGAAGGTGATCCATAGGCAGAAACACTCACATTGGCTGTTGTCTGAGTAATAAATAACGGTTGTGTTAGTCACCCAGCTTTCTGAGTTAGGTGATCACAACAGTTAGCATTCTTTACCATAACCAACAGAATATGGCGGAGAGAAACCGAAAAGTTAAGGATCTTCCTTCAAGACACACACACACACACGTGCATGCATTACTGAAGAAATCTGAAAAAGCTCCTTGCTTTGTCCCCATGACAGTTTCCTAGGAGTCCTACCCTAGTCTAGTCACGTAGGATGTTAACTTGGGGAAGTCTAAGGTAAGGGCATACGAAGTTCACAACTAAGTTCGTGAACTCATCCTGGAAAAAGTGATTAGAAGGCTGGACTAGGCCCTGGCATTGGTCCATAGCTTCCCAAGGAGTGTACTTCAGAGGTACTGGAGTGATATTCAGCAAAGATGCATGTGGCACTTTTTCTAGACCGAGTTTGTGAACTTAATTGTTCAACCTTATAGAATTCTTTGTTCAGCCTGCACATATCTTTGTAGTTTCTTACACATCTCTAATTATTTGAAATTAAAAAATTTTAAAACAAAATTCCTTGATTAGAGAGGAAAAATTATATTCAATGTTGAGGGAAAACTGAATTTGGTCATTCTTAAATATTCTTAATTTTACAGGTGAAAATTAGGTCCTTATATCATGAAAATGTATGGACAACATTAAGATGCTGAAATAAAAATCGGGCTTCTAATACTGACCGTAAGTTTTTGTCAAAGCTAGACAACAAGAGCAGATGAAGCATTACGTGGTCATGATTAGCGGATGATGGTCTAGTGAGGTATTGCCCAAAGTGTAAACTGATCAGCTTCATGGAAAACTGGAATTTGAACAAATAACAGCGGGGATAAAGGCCAGCACTTTTTCAGAATTTGTCACTACAATCCACACCAGATAATGTTCTCCTGTATGATATGCTTCTGTATGGACCAGCTGCAATTTTATCTCTGGTAAGAAACCAGAGATAAACGTAATAGGATGCAAGGGCATAAGACTAACAAATCATTAGGTTAACCCTAACTTCATGCTGTTTCCTTGTCACATAAATTATTTGTCAACTTTAGGGTTTACCTATGTTGAAAAACAAATAGTAACCTATAAAAAAGAAAACTGCTTTTTGCTGTGGTTAGAAAGAATCTAATAGAATGAGCTTCCTGGTGTGGTGGAGAGAGGCAAGACCGGAATCCTGAGGTTTTTGACAAATAAGTGAATTGTTGTCCCTGCTGCCCCTAACCCATCTATCTCTGCCATCTCGTCACCAGAGTACATTCCACCTGGCCCTGGCCTGAGTGTCTGGAGGCGTGATGGCTCCGACAGCGGCAGAAAGAGCTGGTCTCCCTCACGTACCACGAGGAGGCTGGAGAGACGTGTTGGAACGGTGCCTCAGCAAAGTGAGAGCTCGAGGCTGAGAAAGTTCTTATCACAGGAAAGGGTTCAAAGAATGGGGCATTCCAGAAGGACACAGAGCATGTACAGATTTGACATAAAAAATCAGACGTTTTAACTTTACAGTAGAGAAACTGGCAAGTACATCAGCTGGGCAAGGAGGGTCATCACCCCCAGTGAGTCACGTTGACAACGTCTTTGGTATGATGTGATGAGAAGGAAACTTTATTTCGCTATGCACGCTCCCTACAAGTCTGTAGCTCAAGCTTACCCCTGAGAAAAGCAGCAGACAACCCAAACTGCAGGACAGAGTATCTGAATGGTACTTATCAGAGCAGCCAATGTCATCAAACACAAGCAAAGACTGAGCACTGTCACCGCAGAGGGGCCCAAGGAGACACGATGTCTAAATACAATGTGGTATCCTGGATAGTGTGCTGGAACAAAAAGAAGAAAAGGGAAGAAAAGACATTATGGGGAGGGGAGGGGAGAGGATGGGTAGAGGGAGGGCGATTCGTGGGACCACACCTAAGGCTCATCTTACAAGGGTACATGTGAATCTTTCTAAATGTAGAATGTAAATGTCTTAACACAATAACTAAGAAAATGACATGAAAGCTATGTTAACCAGTTGGATGAAAATATTTCAGATTGTATATAGAACCAACACACTGTACCCCATGACTGCATTAATGCACACAGCTATAATTTAATAAAAAAAAAAAAAAGAAAGAAAGAAAAGCAAAGACATTAAGGACAAACTAGTTAATCTGAATAAAATGTGAAGTTTAGTTAATAGAAATGTACTGATGTTGGCTCCTTGGTTGTGTCCAGTATGCCAAAGTAACATAACATTATCAACTGCAGGGAAACAGGATGTGTAAGGGGCACCCGGAACTCTGTACTACCTTCCCAAATTTTCTATAAATATAAAACTAAATTCTAAAACAAAAGATCTATTTTAAAATGAATACTTTTTTTACTTCTGGTAAATTCCTAATAATGGGATTGCAGGATCAAATGGGACAATCTAATACACACCCACATATGAGAAAAATTCAAGTCAGTTCAAGGGGGGGGCACAGGGCACAAGGAAGCTGGGACAGGGGAGGAAGGAGGGAATGGGCACTTAATGGGCACAGTGTCAAGGCGTATGGCACACCTCTTGGGGGCAGGACACAATTATAAGAGGGACTTTACCTAACAAATTCACACATTGTAACCTAACTCTTAGTACCCTCAAATAGCTGAAACAATAAAAAAAAATAATACTTTTGCCCCAGCCAGCTAGTGTTCTTGTGGACGCTGGTGTGAAAATATTCTCCACTTTTCTCCCTTACTTTTATATAAAACAATTCTAGTGTAGTTCTTTTCAATAGCTATTCTACTCCCTTTTAAGTCTTTGTATAGATACCATTGTTATTTGTAGCTTCTTTTCATCTTAACCAACATTGATTCAATGTATTTAAGGTTTATAATTGTCTACGTCAACAGCCTTTAACAGATAATGATAAGCAACTACAACTATTTTCTTGGATCAGATCTGAAAAATATTTCTTTGCTAAGGTTATAAGAAGATCTAGATAGCAAACATTTGAAGTTACATCCATTGATAGAGGCTTGGCTAGGAATATCTTTACCCTTATACAAGACAGGATTTAGTGGACATTTAACATGTGATTATAAAGATTAAGGAGTTTAATCATTTATTCCCCATTGAATAAAAGCCATCTCTTTTCCATATGGAGGTGGGTTGAGGAGTATTTACCTCAGGATTTAATAAACCACTATAAAATTTGTTTTGAACATTTTCAATAAATATTTTCATTTATAAAGCTGGTGTGTACTCAGAATGTTAGGTCCAAACCTTTTAAGAACATTCTTGCGTGTTTGAATTCTTAGCTTCTTAGGAGTAACATTATTTTAAAGTCTTATTTTAATCAGATTGGCTGGTGGCTGCATCATAATTTCAAAAGAGAATGAACTATAAACTTTTGGGCAGGATATGGTTTTCCTGGAAAGGTTTTTAACAACTTTGTGTTCAAAAGCATGCCATAAACACTGTGTCTGCAGGAGTATTACAGCACCTCTCTGAAAAAATTAAATGCTAATTCTGATGTTAATAATAAGTGAAAAGTATTTATTACCTACTAGTTATATGAGACTTTTCCAAAAAGACTTTCATCAGAATCAAAATCACTTTTACATGATAAAAATTGTTAAAAGCAGCAAAATTATAAGTTTTATAGAATTATATACTTTTATGATATTGTAGGAAAGAATTTTGTATGTTTTAATGATGAAATGTGTAAGAAATGCACTTTTTAAAATTCTAGGGATAAGAATAATTTTGATTTATCCAGAGAAGGTCTCTGACAAAAGATCTCTGGAAGGCTACTGAACAGCTTGTCTGAAAGTCGCATAAAGATTCTTAAAGACCAGGATGCTACCTGACAAATGGACCCAGCCATAAAGGATGGACAACTTTAGATGAGAATTTGATAAACAACATTTAGTACAAAAATTTCTAATGTCAAGACAGCTAATCAATATACATCTTTATATAGGTAAATACACCAATTGTTTTGTGCATTCTCATAGAATTTATTTTTTTAATTGTCGATCATAGTTGGGTGATCACTTTATTATATCTATGTTATCTTTCTTTCCTTTGGAAATATTTTACCCTTTTGCTTAAGTTAAATTTCTTCTCTATACTACTTATTTTTCTTGACATACTTTTAGGTGAATCACATTCATAGTGGGTCACACATAATTAGCCCAGAAGACTATTTCCTAGCACACAGAACTGAAAAGTAATGCAATTTTAATCATTTCTGCCTGTCCAGTGGTAATGCCCATGCAAGGACGCGAATACACTCACCCACATTCCGACTGGATTGGCTGCAAAGTCAGCATAGCTAAATGAGCACTTCCTAAATGCCTACAGGGGGACAACATCTTCCTGTTAATGGGGTTTGGTCCTAATTACCATAGTGTCTCCAAAATCACCCAGTGCAATATCTTACATTATTAAAATGAGAACACATATTCATTGATCAATATGAGACTGAGAAATTATTGTAGTTGAAAACATCCATATTATCTCTTTTATACTGAGTCTCTTTAGATCTTTTTCTACTTTTCAAAGCCAGGATTGGTTCTGTACACAGGCAAATGATGATCCACTGTGCCCCAGTATTCAGGGTGGAGATGTTATTCCATAGAAAACAGAGGGTCAAGAATCCAGCCCTTTCACTTTAATCCAGCAGCAAACTTTATTCATTTGTATTCATACTTTTTAGAATTTTAGCTTCTTTAAGAAGAAAAAAATTACTTACTTCCTGTGTATATGTGACAAGTATTCAATTAGGTTATTTTTTTTTTGAGACAGACTCTCCCTATGTTTCCCTCAGTAGAGTGCTGTGGCGTCACAGCTCACAGCAACCTCAAAGTCTTGTGCTTAAGTGATTCTCTTGCCTCGGCCTCTTGAATAGCTGGGACTACAGGTGCCTGCCACAATGTCTGGCTATTTTTTGTTGTTATAGTTGTCATTGTTGTAGTTGTCATTGTTCTTCAGGAGGCCCAGGCTGGCTTTGAACCGCCAGCCCCCTGCTGTATGTGACCAATGCCCTAACCACTGAGGTATGGGCGCTGAGCCTTCAATTAGTTTTTGATGGAGAAATGATTACGGTATGTTAAGAAATGGCCTGAGAATGATTAGCTTGAAGGACAAATCATTCAGGGTTTTTAGCAAAGGCTGAAAAGTAAGGGGTATTAAATACATGAAAATGAGGGATTTCAAAGAGGTACTAAGATCTCTAAGAATAAAAATTGTCTGAAAATAACTGGCTTAAAACTTAGTAAATAAATAAACATATTTCAAAATAATATTTTAAATGTAATATTTAAAAATATCTCAGGCCTATTTCAAATGCATAGGGAAATGTTATTTCTGTAATAGGATTATGCAGGAGAGGAGAGGTTGGTAAACAATATCTAAAAATAAAATACTGTAAGTAATAGCCTTGAGTATAGACTTGTTAGTCATGAGGTGTCATTCACAGCCACCCATGGAAGTGCACGCACGCGCACACACACACACACAATAAAACTGAGTATAATTACAGTAAATTATGCAGAATGGGTATCGTTGAAATAAAAACATTCTACTAATATCAAAGTGAACCTAGAAAATATAATTTATCAGATGAATTTTTAATCCCAAAAGGCAAAGTGGCCTCACAAGTTTAATAGGACAATATCACTTTCAGAATATTCTACACAAAAATTGACTAAGGAATCTGAAAATCTAATCTAGATAAAAAATTATAAAGAAAATGTGAATTTCTTAGTCAAAACAAATATGATGTTTTGGGGATATTCTATGGATCAAAGGAGTCCATTTCAATGTCAACATGTTCCAGTCTTAACAGAGATCTTAATCCCCGTCTATTCGTTGATCAGGAAAGTGTGATCAGGCAGGAAGGTGTGAACTTGTGTGAAAAACTTTGACGATAGACTTTGAAGGGAAGCAAATGTGTACCGCACTGCTTCTAGGGAAGCTGGCCTCTACTTCGCTGACCAGCGGCACCCACCCTGCAACATTTACTGTGTAAGTTTTATCGTGGGTGTGTGCACTTCCATGGGTGGCTATGAATGAAACCTCATGACTAACAAGTCTATAGTCAAGGCTATTACTTATAATATTTTATTTTTAGATATTGTTTACCAACCTCTCCTCTCCTGCATTATCCTATTGTTAATGTTATTATGGAAATAACATTCCCCTATGCATTTGAAATAGGTGTGAGATATTTTTAAATATTACATTACAAATATTATTTTGAAATCTTAGCAATCAATATACATAAAGGAGACCCTCCAAGTTCTTTCATGTACCTTGTGCTGGGGAGTTGTAGCAGAACTTCACCATCAGCTGAAGGTTATCTAGGCAGAGGACATAATTCTCTGAAATATATACTCATTAAAGTCCATTTGAAATAGATGTTGGAATAAAATAGTGATGGAAACTTGGTATGTCTTAGAAAGTGTCAAAAGACAGAAATCACTGAAAATGAACAAACTAAACTCAGACTGTATTCTTAAAATTGTGTTCAAACTTCACCACCAGTCCCAAAAGAGAATTTAATTTTTAAAGGTGTTCACCCACGATTGACTGACCAGAAAAGCCATTAAGCCTTGGTCATCTTATAGAGATAGTTTATGTGGCTTGGGCAGCAGATAGCTATGATGAGACACGGCAATTTCAGAAGTCAGTGTTACATCTTTTTCTTATGGACTGATAAACACGTCCTGGTGACATTTCATCTTGGCTTTACAACATATTGTTGATGATTACAAGCCCTTGCTTGTGGTTGAGAGTCATCTCACACTATGCCCCTAATCTGGAACCACTCTCCAAGCTTAGTTTAAATGACCAAATCTGATGGTTTACCTTATTAGGTAAAATGGCTAAAACCTGACTCAACCTCAACATTCCAAATGAATGAAGTTAGTCCATTAGCTTTCATATGGAAATGTCTTTTTCTGAAAGAAGAGCAAAAGAGAATAGTTCCCTTTATATCATCTGAATATTTTGTAGATTAATATTACCCAATGTCAATATGTAATTAATTCTGTGAGCTCATTTTGAAGGAGAGGAGCACACAAGTTTAGAAATGTTTAAGATAAGATTCTCCCTTAGAAGACAGGAGTGAGTGATTAACAGTCTGAAGCTTACCCAAGGCCATGTACCAAGTAGTTGGAAATCTGGATGACAATAGTGTAATTCGATTTTTGAGTCAAAATTTCAAAATAAATTTTTAGAATGACATAGAACCTATCCCTGTACACCTATTAATTAAGCATTTTTAAATTATCTAGACCCACACTTATATTAAACCCAAACAATTTCAAAAATCAAGTCGTAAGTATTTCATAATATTTGCTGGAATTTTTATTTGTGTTTTTTGAAATGTATGTTTTAATTTCAGAATATTACAAGGGAACAAATGTTTTGGCTCTATGAATTGCTTTTGTACAGTCTTAATCAAAGTTACAGGTGTGCCCCTCTCCCAGACAGGGTCTTTTGTACCTATTAGGTGTGAATTTACCCCTTTTCTCCCCTCCCACCTGCTTGCTTTCCACTGACTTTTACTACCAAATGTGCCCATGAGTGGATCCATAAGTCCCAATTTAATATAATACATGTGGTGTTAAATTAAGATGTCTAAAGAAGAATGCCCATGTCTGTTTTAGTCAATAATGAAATATGTATTTTGAATAAATAGATAAGAGCTTGACCTATGTAAGATAAGATTGTAAAGTAGGAAAACATATCTGAAAACCTAAAATATTGTCCCAATAAATGTTATTTTAAAAAAAAGACAAATAAGAAATATTTACAGAGATAGCATACATATATGCAAGACAAAATCTTGATGTCATTATGCATTGAGTTTTGTAGCATTTATGTTCTTGCTAAATGAGTTCTGAGTAAAGGAGTAAACACTTCCCTCCCCGCCCCAGCCCACATAAATGCAAATACACCCACACACACACCTTTTAACACAATGATATATTGGCATGCCTTTCACTGATGCCTTCCTAACACCTCAAATAGAAAGGTAAATCCTAGTGTAACAGATACACTCATGATCAGAATGAGCCACTTATAAAAACTCTACTGACTGTGAACTTGAAGCAAGTTTATAATTAACTACATAGTATATGGTCTTCCACTGCAGGCTATATAAGAACATGTAAATATATTTCACATAGTCAACAACATGAAAATTAAAGAGACAGGGCAGCACTTGTGGCTCAAAGGAGTAGGGCGCTGGCCCCATATGCCAGAGGTGGCGGGTTCAAACCCAGCCCCAGCCAAAAATAAAAAAAATAAAGAAAAGAAAATTAAAGAGACAGACAGCAAACAAAACTGCCATGAAAACGTGTCTGAGTGCACAATGCATGGTCCTATGTAAACAATATTGGTAGAGTATGAAAAATACAAGAAGAGAAATCCGCATAGCACTCAGAGAGAGGCAATCATCTTAACTAACTGAGTTTTCATGAGTTTCTTGTGTGGAAGAT
>CAUYQV010116280.1:0-22531 GCA_963574575.1 Galagoides demidoff
TATCAGAAATCCTGATGACTTAAGGGCCCCAACTTTCTTTTTTTTGAGATAGATCCTCAAGCTGTCCCCCTGGGTAGGGTGCTGTTGCATCACAGCTCACAGCAACCTCTAACTCCTGGGCTCAAGCAAGTCTCCTGCCTCAGCCTCCCAAGTAGCTGGGACCACAGGCACCTGCCACAACGCCTGGCTGTTTTTTGGCCATCGTTGTTTGGTGGGCCCAGGGTGGATTCAAACCCGCCACCTTAGGTGTATGTGGCTGGCACCTTAGCCACTTGAGCCACCGGCGCTGAGCTGGAGCCCCAACTTTCATTTTACTGCAGGGCTACAAATACAGGCAGGTCCTACTGCCCCGCCCCCCCCAAACCCCCCACCCCATGATTCTGGCTGCCTGTGCTCCAAGCCTGGGGTCAGCCAGCCGTCTGGTCACTTGCCAGACATAGGAAAGTGTACCACGATCACCCCATGTCTCACTGGGATCTCACTTAAAAATGCTGTGCCCTCGCTGGAGCCTCATCCCCCTCCGTTTGTTCTGTTACCGCCTCTGGTTTATCTTCACGTGTGTGGCTTCTTTGCAACCTTCTCATCTTTGGAAATCTCGATGCTGCAACAGATGCTTCCTTTGTGCGACAGGGCTGCTGATCTGCTGTCCCCCAGCTACAAGCCACGCCACTTGCCCCCAGCTGTGGTAGACCTGCTCTCCATGCCACCTGTGCCCGTCCCTCCAGTCTGAGAGGCCTTCCCAGATGCTCCTGTGCCCCTAGGCTGTGTGCTGTGTGGCTTGCCTCTGACCTTGGACTCTCATTGCAGCTTCCAACTTGTTCAGGAGACTCGTTTTACTCGGTTTTATGAGGATTGGCCAATGTTTTCTTTTTATTTCCTTTTTTCCGTTTATTTCTTTTTGGGACCAAGTCTCACTCCTTTGCTTGGGTAGAGTGCAGCAGCCTCATTGTAGCTCACAGCAACCTCAAACTCCTGGGCTCAAACGATCTTCCTGTCTTAGCCTCCTGAGTGGCTGGGACTATAGGTGTGCCCTGCTGGGCCCAGATAATTTTTATATTTTCATTAGAGATGGGGTCTTGCTCTTGTATAGGTTGGTCTTGAGCTACAGACCTCAAGTGGTCCTCCTGCCTCAGCCTCCCAGAGTGCTAGGATTACAAGTGTGAGACACTGGGCCCGGCCTTTTCATTTTTATAGAGACAAGGTCCCGCTCCATGGCTCAGGCTGGAGTGCAGTGGTGTGCTCATAGCTCACTGCTGCCTTGAACTCCTGGGTTTAAGATCTTCCTGCCTCAGCCCCCTTGGTAGCGGGGACTATAGGCATGTGCTACCATGCTGGCTAGTTTTTAAGGTTTTTTTTGTAGAGACCGGTCTCACTGTGTTGCTGAGGCTGGTCTCAGACTTCTAGCCTCAAGCGATCCTCTTGCCTTTTCCTCCCAGGTGCTGGGGTTAAGGGTGTGAGCCACAGCACCTGGCCAATATTTCCTCTTGAAGCTGGGCCAGCTCCATGAGGGAGGGCCCTCAGCCCGTTTGGTTTATGCCCTCTTCAGTTCAGTGGAACTCTCTGTGCGCGGTTGGTGGTCTGTATCTGCTTGTCAAATAAAACTGGGGTGCCATGTCCTTCTGCTAGTTATATATACCCTTGATTTTGAAGATATTTTAAAATAGAGAATGGCTTCTCAGTCTTGGAACTACTCACATTTTGGGTGCCCTAACTCTTTATTGTGGGAATCTGTCCTCTGCACTGCGGAATGTTTGGTAGCATCCTGCCCTCTTCCTGCTACCAAACATATCTCCAGACAACTGCCAGTGTCCCCTGGAGGATATAATCACCCCCCTCCCCGGCTGGAAATCTCCTAAATAGATGCTGGAGGGAGCAAAATTGTTAAGAGTTGTGAACCCAGGTGTCTTCTTGCACGGAGAACTTCTTAGGGTCGGGAAGCTTCTGCTGGGTTTGCCGAGCTTGCTTGGTCTCATGTGCCTTTTCCTCGCCAACAGTTGTCTGTGCCTTTTTTAGAGAACTTAGATGCTTCTGCAGGAAAGTTGTATTTACTAGCTCCTCTCAGGCCCTCTAATTCTAAGGAGAAGTACCTGTCAGAGTTTCTGGGACTATAAATGTTTCTCAGTTTCTTATTTGAAGTACCTGCTGATGCTTTGTTTCATTTATTTATGTTTTAAACAGAATCCTACATTGCCACTCACAGTAGAGTGCCACGGCATCATCACTGCTCACAGCATCCTCAAACTCTTGGGCCTGGGGCAAGTGAGCTTTTAAAGATGTAATCTGAGATTAGCAGCAAGAGGCATGAAACATCCACTCCAGATTTCACAATTTGCCTTTCCTGATCATCTGGCCACATTTATCCAGTGCCCAGAACAAGTGGCACTGAGGACAGTGAAGCTATTGAGGTGCCAGCGATGGCTGGTTTCACGCCTCGTAAGACTGCCTGATACACATTCTACCAAGAAAACTGCACATTCAGTTTTGATTTTCAGAGGAATTTGTCTTAACTAATACCCGTTAAGCAAACGTTTTCTGTGTTGCAGTTCTGCCTTTAAAAAGAAAGACACAAAACATGACTTGCATTAAATACATTTCTTTTTCTTGTTTTGAGACAGCGTCTCTCTCTGTTGCCCGCCTGAGTGCTGTGACGTCAGCCTGGCTCACAGCAGCCTCAAACCCCTGGGCTCAAGTGATCCTCCAGCCTTAGTTTCTCGAGTAGCTGGGACTGCAAGTGCCCACCACAATGCTTGACTTTTTCTTTTTTTTTATTTTTAGTAGAGACAGGGTCTTGTTCTTGTTCAGGCTGGTCAGGAGCTCTTGAGCCTTGGCTTCCCAGAGTGTGAAGATTACAGGTGTGAGCCACCACACCTGGGCATAAATGAACCTCTTGATCCTGCAGGAGGTCACCTTCTTTTCAGTTCAGTATATTCGTTTGTTTAGTGGATGTTTGTTGAATGTTTGTACCTGTGCTATGTGTCATTCTTGGGGACATATGTCAAACAGAAATGGAGATCGCTGCTGGAAGGGATATGTGCTCTTGGGGGAGAGAAACAATAACGAGATGATTGAGTAAAGCGTATGTGCTCTGTGATGTGAGAGGGTGTGGCCAGTGCCCAGGGGACAGCCAGGCCAGTAGGGAGAGGGTTTGAGTGTTGGGCTGATGCTGAAATTTCCCCTCTGTGGTAAGAAAGGAACCTTTGAGTAAAGACCTGGAAGGAAGTGGAAGTCTTGCTGTTCAGAAGCCTAGGAAAGAGTCTTGTAGGCAGATGGAGCCGGGGGGTGGGAGAGCCTGGAATGTTCTAGAACAGCCAAGAGGCCCAGCAAGGCTAGTGCAGAACACAGCAGGGAGCAGCACAGATGAGGTCAGAGAGGAGGGATTCACTTGCAGATGGAAGGACGGACTTGGGTGAGGAGGGTTAGAGGGGAAGAAAGAATACCCGGCGCCCCCCAGGAGAGAATGCTTTGTAACGCAGAGATGTGATGCTCTTTCAGGGGCTGGCTGTGGTGAGCCTGTCCCCCACTCTGTGCTTAAGGTGGATGCCTTTTCCACATTCACTTAACTGAATCAACAGGTATTTCATAGGCATGTGCAGAGTGGGAATCTGAAGACCCCAGACTTTGCTCTTGATGTAGCATTTGGGCTGTTGAGCTTTGAAGGTCTGCCTCCAAGTCTGAGCGGTCAATTCCATTTAACCCAGGAGGCTGGAGGATGTGATTGTGAGAGTCCGTGCGTCTGTGCGGCTTGAGGCACTCTGGGGCAAGGAAACCCACTGAGAACCCCGGGAACTAGAAGGCACTTTCTAGGGTGTTTCGGCTTCTTTTGTCAGCCTCTGAGGTGTTCCCCGAAGGCCCATGGGGCTGTGGCTCTGCTGGGCGCCCCCATGGGCTTTGACCCCCATGAGCCATGCCAGAGTCAGAGCCCGGGGTCTGGAGTCTGTCAGATGGGACTCACCGTCCTGCCCCTCCACTCTATCCTCACCTGAGGCAGACTCATCCATCCACCCTCTGCCCGTCCCCAATCTTTGCTGATGACTCCTCCATACTGGGCCCTCTGCAGGAGACTGGAGGTCAAGAGCAGAACAAGCCATAGGGTTCTGTCCTCAAGGGCCAGACAGGTGCCTATAAAGACAGGCCGTGAAGACCGTGGGTTCTGTGTTCACGTGGGCCTTGGGATTTCTCTGATGTGTCTGCTCTTTGCCAGTCACGGGGTATTCCTTTCTCCCATGCCGTCATCTGTAGGTATCTCGGAGGGGCGAGGCTGGTCCAGCACCCCCACCTGTGCCCAAATCCGTGCATACTGAAGTGCTGCAGTCCGCCCTGTGCATGCGAGAAGTCAGGCCTCCATGTACACGAGTTTCCCACACATCCTGTGATTTGGTTGGAAAAAAATCCACATACAAGTAGACCTTTGCAGTTCAAACCAGTGTTGTCAAAGGGCAATTATAGCAGTTTCCTATATGAATGAGAGAAAAGCCATGTCAGTGTTGCAGCCAGCAGCTGTTTACCTGCTGGAAATCGCTGTTTGGTTATGGTGCAGTATGAGAATACGACGTGTGCTGGGTGCCTGTAGCTCTGTGTCTAAAGTCATCTCATAAAGTGCCTGAAAAATAAGGAGAAGGACGAAGTGCACTTAGACCAGCAGACAGTTCTCATCTTCAGTCCGTTAGTGCTGAACTAGTTTTCTGTGTGGTACCTTAATGCACGATTCAGGACATTGCTATTGGTCTCCTGTAGTCAGAGACGGAGACAACTGGTGGGACATCTTTCCAGCACAAATGTGATCCCTTTTCAATACATTTACATGTCCTAGGACATTACTCATTTGTTTCTGGCTTTTAACTTAACAGCAGTGCAAATGTGGGCCTTTTCCAATACATTTACATGTACCAGGACATTATTCATGCTTCCTGGCTTTGAACCCAACTATGTACTTGCTAAGTAAGAAGTTGGGAGAATTTTTTTCTTTATTGGATTTCAAAAAGAAGTGAAATGTTCATCAAGGGAGAATTTTTCTAATTTTAATGCCTTTAAAGATCTTTCTGACATACTTTATTTTCCTTGTGAATGGCACCGCCCCCCCCCGCCCCGTGATCCTTGATCCTTACTCTTTTAATCTGACAACAGTAAACAGTAATATTTATTAAACATTTTATTCTGCTTCCAATAGAAATACTCCCTGTGGAAACCTGGGAAAGAGAGAGAGAGGCAGAAAAATATACAAAGCTTCCCAATGTGATAGGATTCAGGTTACCACACCCAGCCCGAGCATCTCTTTTTAGGTCAGTTACTAGAAGGTAATATTATTGGCATATTATCATTGTTCTGATTTCTTCTCCCACCAGCGGGGTATGAAATTGCTTATTTTGCTACATCCTCACTACACTGAACATTAATTTTTCAAGATACTGAAATGGCTTTGTTAGTCTTTGAAACATTAAAAGTCATGTATGCTTATTGTAAAAAATTAAGACAACACAGAAAGATACAAACACCAAATGAATAAAAAAAAACACTGCTAATTCATGATCCAGACATAATTACACAATTTGGATATACCTTTAGAGCAGTGTTTTTCTACCTTTTTTATATCATGGCACACTTGAACCTATCATTAGACTTCCCCAGCACACTTAATTACATTGATCAAAAAAAAAAAGATTAAAATGAAAGAATATACCTACTGTGCTTTGAACGTTTTTCAAAATAATTTAATTAATGATCTTTAAAATTTTTCATGGCACACCTAAGATCCTCTCATAGCACATCACTAAATCACTGCTTTAGAGACATTTAATATAACATGATAAATTTAACCACCTTTTTTCCTTAGTAACCTATTGATGGCATCTTTCTTTCTCAGCAAATACATATTATTTTTAATGACAACAGTATAGTCTACTTGGATATCTTTACTAAGTATTTAGCCTGTGACTTTCCAGTGGACGCTGGGGATAGTAAGAACACAGCAGTTTGCATGTGTCTCTGTGTATGAATCTGCTTATTTTCTTAGGAAATTGTTCGATCTTGAGTTTGGACCTGTGCTGTAGGCTCAGTTATTTTGCAAATAGTTCTGTCTTTCCTTGGGGCAGGATTAGATTTCCCTCCTTGTAACTTCACCCTTGGCCATGTCATTTGCTCTAAATAAATTTTGGCCAGAAGTTTTAAAACTCAGCATGTGATTTGTTTGGCATGTCCTCTTTCAGGAGACTCACAGTCTTTAGCCTGGGTCCTGGGAGGGAAAACAATGTAGAAAAGTGCTAAGGCCAAAAAAAAAAAAGAAAAGGCTGTAGCCAACCTGCAGTGGACGTGTAATGTGAGCAGGAAGTCCACATGTGTCATGAGCTGTCAGGACTTGGGGACCGTTCGTTACTGCTGCATAACCTAACTTATCCTGACTAACATAATGCATATTAACAAACTGGCTTCTAGAAAAAGTGAGCTTGCTTTTGTCATAATTCTCATTTGCATTAATACTGCATCAGCCTCCTTCTCGTCCTGTCCCTAGCTGGTTACCCTTACCCAGTTTATTTTGAGGCAGTCTGTACTCAGTTTTCATTTTCATGTTCTAGATAGATCAGGCCCCATCTCTGAGCTATTTGACCACATTACTTAGGCTCGAGCCTGACAATGGGACCCCTTAGTTCTTGTGCTTAGCCTCATGGTCCCTTCAAATTAATTCAACCCTGAGATGGGATACCCCACTTGGCAACACCTGGGACCCTAATAAAGGCTCTGGTCCACAGGTCCCTCCTGTTCTCTCTTGCTCCCCACTTGCTAGTTGAGCTACATGCCCCAGATGGCTTCTCCTTCCCCTTTGGTCCTGTGGGTCTGTGAGTAATAAGCTTAATCATTTCATCATTCCAGTCTGAGTGTCCCTCACTGTGCTGCACCTGACAACACCAAGCTTAACTTGAATACCTTGCTTAACAAATCACAACACTTAACCCTCACTAGCAAGGTAAGAAAGTACATTTCCTTCCACACTTTTTGGCAATAACAGCTGTTTTGACTCTTTTTAATATTTTTAAATTCATAGTCAAAAAAATGACATCTCACTTTAATTTGTGTGCTTTGATGATTAGTGAGTTGGGGCATGTTTCATGTAATATGTTTTTTAGCCTTAAAAATTTTGTTTTTTATCTATCTGCCTGCCCTTTCTGTTTCTCCTTTCTTTGAATTACTTCTTCATATCTCTTGCTAATTTTTTGATTAGTCTGTCTATTTTTTAGGAGGTCTAAGGATTCTTTTTTTCCCCACATGTGCTAAAGATATTAATTTTTTGTCTAGCGAATGTTCCACCTTTTTTGGGTTCTATTTGTCATTCGTTTTTTAAATCCTGTTTGGAGTTTATAGAATTTCTTGAATTTGTGGCTTGATATCTTTTGTCAGTTTTTGAAAGTTCTATGCCATTATCTTGTCAAATATTGTTTTGACCTGTTGTCTTTTTCCTTCCCTTTCTTTTTTTTTTTTTTTTTTTGAGACGGATCCTCAAGCTATCCCCCTGGGCAGAGTGCCATGGCATCATAGCTCACAGCAACCTCCAACTCCTGGGCTCAAGCGAGTCTCCTGCCTCCGCCTCCCAAGTAGCTGGGACTACAGGCGCCTGCCACAACGCCTGGCCATTTTTTGGTTGCTGCCATCATTGTTGTTTGGCGGGCCCGGGCTGGGGATTTGAACCCACCACCTTAGGTGTATGTGGCTGGTGCCTTAGCTGATTGAGCCACAGGCGCCGAGCCTTCCTTCCCTTTCTATGACATCAAATTCACATACACATAACCTTTTCTATCATACTCCAGGTGTATTTTAAGCTTCCCCCCATCTGTCTTTTTTAATCCTTTTTATCTGTCTGGGCATGTTTGGTTAACCCATCTTTCCATTCACTAATTCTCTCTTTAGCCTAATCTGCTATTAAATTGTTTATTACATTCATAATGTTAGTTATTTTATCTCTAAAATTTTATTTGATTTTTATTAATTCTGGTTCTTGATAAAATTCTCTGTTTTCTTTTACATATTAAGAGACATTTTAAAAAATCTGATAATTACAATATATGGATCTTTTGGAGATGTTTTCTATTAATATCTGATTTTCACTTGGTCCTGTCTCTTTATATGTCTGGTAATTTTATTTATTTTTCTTGAATACTGGATGGTGTATATGAAAATTGAAGTAGCTCTCTGGATGGTGTTCTCTTTCTCCAGAGAGCATTTAACTTGCTTCTGAGAGACAGAATGGGGCAAATATTGCAGGCTTGATTGTAGTCTTTGTATGATCTCGTCTCTTTCTGGCCTGCCTTACTTGAAGGGGATTGCCCTCTGTGCTTACTACAGAAATATGGCCTGTCTAACAGGCCTGTCATCCTGGGCAGGCCATGACCTCTGGTTTTTTCTGTAGCCCTTGAGACTGTGGTAGATTCTGTTTAACTCTTCGGAGGCTTTCTGCTTGGTTTCTCGGTGCCCCAGTGGTATGAATCAGCAATTGCTATGAGGAAAAAAGTGATGAGAATGGAAGCACAGCTCTGTGCTTTTACCTTCTTTCTGGGAATATGAGAGAAGCCTGCCAGCACTGGTTGTCTTGGAAATCTGATGCTGCCAAATGGATATTTAAAAACTAAAATTTTTTCCATTTTACTAGTTGTTGCCAGTGAAGGAACTGGTCTGGTTGCAGCTAGCTTCTCCTCGCTAGGTGAAAGTCCCTTCAGTGACTTTGTTTATGCTGTTGTTTCGCTGAGGAGGGTTACATTTTTGTATAGTCAGATTTATCTATCTTTTTCTTTATGGTTTCTGGCTTTGCTGTCATGCTTCAAAATGCCTTTCCTAAGCCAAGTTTATAGAAACAGTAATCTAAATTTTCTTTCAATGTTTTATGGTTGTTTATTTAATGATTCCTTTTGGCACAAATTATGAGGTAAAGATCCGACCTTATTTTTCCCCATGTGACTAGGGCATTTGTCCAGCACCATTAATTGAATAATCCATCTTCTGTGAAGGTCTGAAAGTATAATCTTTATTGTTAAGTACATGGTGTCTCATTAATATTTTAATTTACATTGTTTTGCTTACTAGTGAGGTTATATATATTTCACATGCGTTTATTGGCTTCTTGGTTTTTTTGTTCTTTACCCATGTGAAAAATTGTACTGTGGTTGTATTTTTTTTTTTTTTGAGACAGAGCCTCAAGCTGTCACCCTGAGTAGAGTGCTGTGGCATCACAGCTCACAGCAACCTCCAACTCTTGGGCTTAAATGATTCTCTTGCCTCAGCCTCCCAAGTAATTGGGACTACAGGTGCCCGCTACAATGCCTGGCTATTTTTTGCTTGTAGTTATCATTGTTGTTTGGCAGGCCTGGGCTGAATTTGAACCTGCCAGCTCTGGTGTATGTGGCTGGCACCTTAGCTGCTTAACTATAGGCACTGAGCCACTGTGGTTGTATTGATGCTGATATTTATTTATTTATTTTTGAGACAGAGCCTCAAGCTATCACCCTGGGTAGAGTGCCGTGGTGTTACAGCAACCTCCAACTCCTGGGCTTAAGCAATTCTCTTGCCTCAGCCTCCTGAGTAGCTGGGACTATAGGCACCCAGCACAATGCCTAGCTATTTTTGGGTTGTAGTTTGTTTCGCAGGCCTAGGCCGGATTTGAACCTGCCAGCTCCGGTGTATGTGGCTAGCGCCTTAGCCGCTTGAGCTATCAGGCACTGAGCTTGATGCTGATATTTAATATAATATTTCTATTAATATTGAAAATCTTATGTATGTTATTAATTTTGATTGCTGTTTTTCATTCTTTTTAATTTGTGATTTTTGACATAATGGAATTTTTTATATAAATATTTTTATATATTTATTACTGTTCCATTTATTTTTTATGGTTTTGAAGACCTTCCTTATTTCATGACTATTAAGTATTTCAATGTTTTCATAAATTTATTTTTGCCCTTTTTTCTAGACCTTTTGTATTGTATTTTGATTTATGATGTGTGTGTGTGCTTTTCTTACTGCTCAACAATCAACTTTTCCAACAATGTTGGTTAACTAATTCATCTACTGTCCAGATTATTTCTTTAACACATAATTACTTTTTTTTTTTTTGCAGTTTTTGCCTGGGGCTGGGTTTGAACCCACCACCTCTGGCATATGAGGCTGCCCCAACACATAATTACTTTTAAAGGCAGAGTCTTATTGATTGTTTCCTTCCCCCCTCACCGCTTAATTTGCTTTTTATCTTTGTTAATTTTTTTTTTTTGAGACAAAGTCTCACTCCATTGCCTAGTCTGAGTGCCCTGGCATCAGCCTAGTTCACAGAAGCCTCAGACTTCTGGGTTCAAGCAATCCTGCCTCAGCCTCCCAAGGAGCTGGGACTGCGGGTGTCTGCTACCACACACCTGTCTAATTTTTTTTATTTTTAGTAGAGACAGGGTGTGGCTCTTGCTCAAGCTGGTCTGGAACTCCTGAGCTCAAGCAGTTGTCCTGCCTTGGCCTCTCAGATTGCTAGGATTACAGGTGTAAGCCATGGCGCCTGGCCGATCTTCATTAATCTGCTTTCTCTCACCTTCGTGTTTAAGTAGTACCCGTATGTGATGGAAAATTGAGACCTGCAGATAGCCTGGTAGGGGACGTGGCAGTTACTCCCCCCAGTTCTTGCCCACCTGTTTGCTTCTTAGAGCCCTTGCTTTCAGCCATTTCAACTTTTATTTTGTCTGGGGCTGGCTCCCTGGTGACTGCAGCTGGCTGCTGATGGCTGGTACTTCATCCATCTGGGACATCAGTGATGACTCTACAATGCCAGGTGGAGTTTTTGCTTAACTGCCCTAATTTTCCCCTTCTCTCTGATCAGACCCACCCATCCATAATTTTTCATGTATTCTTATGTAATATGTTTTATTTCAACTTCAGTTTCTTTTCCATCATTCTAGTTTGTATTTCTCAACTAATCTTCTGTAGGGTGAGGACATTCCTAACCTTTGCACATTTCCTTTCCTGCATCCAGCCCTCGTGTTGTTCTCATTGATGGAGATTAGTAACATTTCCTTGTATCTGTAATTATGCTTGTTATCACAACCGTATCTATAGTTTGATTCCAGAAGCTGGAAACAAGTAACGTTTATATTGTTAGTTGAAGCATCAACTGCTGTGCTGGGATTACTTCCTTTTTTATGCAGTGACACATTTTTAACTGGTACAGTGTATCTTTTACTTTGTGTTTACCCTTTTTTTTTTTTTTGGTAAAGATTTAGTTCACTATGCATTTGTAAGAAAAACCAAAATAAAACGAAATTGGTGTTAGGTTTTATAACTCCACTGTTGAAATTTGAATATAGCATAAGCCTGACTTTGCTCAGGACATCATTTCAAATGTTAAAACTGTGCATGTGGCTGTTTGGAACATTTCCTCAACTTACATGATTTTACAATGACCCAGGGGCACTTGTAACTCTAATTAATAAAACTGAAGCTGGAACATAACAGAGGCAGCAATAGATTCGTGATGGCTGTCTGTCAGAGATTTACGGGCATAGGAAGGTGCCGTGTTCTCGTGAGTAAATGATTCTTGTGAATGTGGAATTCTCTTTAAGAGGGAATAGATGAACCGAACTTGTATTTCGGAGAATTCTAGGCTTGAGCGATGGGTTCTTCCTGATATCGATTGACATGAGACTTCTTCAGTGTTGTTGGTTGCTTGGTTTCTTTTTAAACCTTTGCATTTAATCATTTTGAAGGAGCAACATTTGTATTGCAGGACTTTATTTGCAAAGTTTTTGTTCTATTCATTTTCCTAATCAGTCATGTTTTTCTGCTTATTAAAAGTTGAGGCTACCAGCGGCTGGAGGAATAAAAGCTAAGCAAATTACTAGGTATTTTGAGTATTTGAGTGCACGGCACAGTAGGATCTTATTTCTGCAAATGCACAAAACAAGTACCTGCTCTCACACCAGGTGCCCTTGACAAGGTGCCTGCTGGGGCCTGGGACAGAGTTAATCACAAAAGGACATTTCAAAGCACCACATGAGGTAAACTGACAGGACCCAGGTCAAGGGGGGCGGTGATCTGTGGAGCATCTTATTTTCTGTACACTTGAATAAATGGCTGCTTCTGTTTCTCTTCTTGCTGCTTTTTGGTTTATTTTTATTTAAAGATAATTGGTGTCTTTCTGGATTTTTGAGCAGATCAATTTATGTGCCTTTGAGCTTAATATTTTTAATATCTAGCTAAAAAAGTGGCCTTGAATAATAAATAAGGTCGAGGAGTTTGGTTACTAATCTTGTAGAAACCTATCATGTAAGATCTCCTCAGGTGTAGAATATGAGTTGTTATTATGGCAAACTATTCAGGGCTTTTTGCATATTTAAAGAAAGAAAAAAGTGACATACTTTAAAATGGAGCCATTTTAATGCAATAATATGAAATGAACGGATCTGCTGTCTTGTACTGAGAGGGAGAAAGTCTAAATTAATTACTCCCTGACAATTTAACACGGTATAGTCAACAGGAATCAACCAGACAGCTAAATTACAAAAAGCATATGTGAAGTCTCAGCTAGTCTGAAGGCTGAGCTGAGAGGATTGCTTAAGGCCAAGAGTTTGAGTCCATGCTGGGGAACATGGTGAAACCTTTGTCTCTTAAAAAGAAAAAACTATGTGTCTATACTGTACAAAATAATTAAAATTATTGACAGAATTATGTTTGTAGGCATAATTTCTATAGCCCACTTTGGGGAATATACATAAGTATATGTAGGGATATATTATCAAATATGTAAGTATACTGTGAAGATTTATTTACACATTTTTTTTTTTTTTTTGAGACAGAGCCTCAAGCTGTCCCCCTGGGTAGCGTGCTATAGCATCACAGCTCACAGCAACCTCCAACTTCTGGGCTCAAGCGAGTCTCCTGCCCCAGCCTCCCAAGTAGTTGGGACCACAGGCGCCCGCCACAACGCCTGGCTATTTTTTGGTTGCAGCTGTCATTGTTGTTTGGCAGGCCCGGGCTGGATTCAAACCCGCCACCTTAGGTGTATGTGGCTGGTGCCTTAGCCACTTGAGCCACAGGCGCCGAGCCTTATATACACATTTATCTGTGCAGTAAATTTTTTTTTTTTTTAAAGTAGTTTTTGGCTGGGGCTAGGTTTGAACCCGCCACCTCCGGCATATGGGACCGGCGCCCTACTCCTTTGAGCCACAGGTGCTGCCCTGTGCAGTACATTTTTAATATTATATTTTGTTCATGAAATTCTCCTGTCTGGATTTTTTTTTTTTTTGAGACAGAGTCTCACTTTGCCACTCTTAGTAGAGTGCTATGGTGTCATAGCTCACAGCAACCTCAAACTCTTGGCTCAAGAGATTCTGTTGTGTCAGCCTCCCAAGTAACTGGGACTACAGGCGCCCATCACAATGCCCGGCTATTTTTAGAGGTGGGGACTTGCTCTTGCTCAGGCTGATCTCTAACCAGTGGACTAGGGTAATCTGCCCATCTTGGCCCCCAGAGTGCTAGGATTACAGGTGTGAGCCACCATGCCTGGTCCATCTGAATTGTTAATAAAATTAAATTTCTTATATCACAAAAAGTACATATTCTATATTTTATATTTTTCTCACTTATGTGTTTGTATGAAACAATTTTTGTTGAAATTAAATTGACTGCATGTATATTGAATCTGTCTCACCTGCAGCGGGGGAAGACTTTCCTCCTCTTCAGATGCTGCTGCTGCTGCGTATTGAGTCCAGACATCCTCAGAAGGGCTCATCACCATATCTGTGGGACTACATTTCCTTTTGAGTTTGTTACCTTCCCTGGCACGGTGTCTTGCTCCACGCTAGCTCACTTTGACCCAGGCTCATCCCCTGAGCCCACCCTGGCCCAGTCTCCTGTTTACCCTGAGTCCAGCTCGACTCCCCAGACCCTGGCCTGCCCCCTGCCTCTTCCCTAGTCACCACCTGCACCCTGACTCAGTACCCCCCACACCCTCTGCCCCACTCACTGCCCCTCTCAGCAGCCCCCTTCCTCCCCCTCCCATTTGAGGATAGCTCCTCTCTTTTTGTGCCGTAAGACTGCTAGCTCACTGAGCTAGTTCTGTTAAACCAGAGGCCTGAACCACACTGTGTTTGCCATCATGTACTGCTCTGGGGTGCTGGTAACCAGGCGGGGTGGTCACAGAGGTCTCAGTAGTGAGCTAAGCTGGTGGGGCTCAGCAGTAGGGGCAGCCCTGGGGGCACGGGGATGGAGTTGGGAGCTGTGGGGAGTTTCTCTGCTGTCCAGGGATAGTAACTCCCTTCATTGCCACAGGCATATTCCTTATTGAATGGCTTTTCTCATTTTTTATTTGGGGAGAGTGTTTAAAGATATGCATTTTAAAAACACACACTCTTCTGGATGGTGCCTGTGGGTCAGTGGGTAGGGCATCGGCCCCATATACTGACGGTGGCTGGTTCGAACCCAGCCCTGATCAAACTGCAACAAAAAATAGCTGGGTGTTGTGGCGGGCGCCTGTAGTCCCAGTTACTCAGGAGGCTGAGGCAAGAGAATTGCCTAAGCTTAGGAGTTGGAGGTTGCTGTGAGCTGTGACGCCACAGCACTCTACCTTGGGCGGTAAAGTGAGACTCTGTCTTTAAACAAAACAAAACACACACACTCTTCTTTATTTGCTTGTTAATCCTGTCGTACCTGAATCTATTCTCATGCTTGGTGGGGTTTAGGGGATCAAAACTGAAGCCCTTGGGGGGAGGGGGGTGTTTCACCAATTGGAGTAAGACTGGAAACTGAGGAAAAGGACTCTGGCAGAAAATAAGGTAATACAGAAGGAATTCACTAATAAACGCAATGCTGGGAACCTGGAACTGAGAACTGTCTACTGTGGTGGGGCAGGACTAGACCTGGGGGGTAAATGGGATTTGACTGTGGTTGGCGGAGATGGGAAGGTGCCGCTGAGTACAGCTGGCAGAGTTGGTCCATGGAGGACGGGTAGAACTGCACGGGGTGGGGGGGACTTCACTCCCTGGGGAGCTGCGGTAGCAGGGTGCAGCATGGAAGGTCCCCCGGAAGGTGCACACTCTGGGACACGTGCCTCTGTTTATGCAGACCTTGGTGACAGACCTTCTGTAGAGAGGGAGGTGTCAGGCTGTGTTTGCCTCAGGAGGGGACAGTCTCACCCAGGTCACTAAGCAGATCTGTGCCCACTGGGCACATGGAGCAGCAGCAGAGGTCCCCTGGCAGGCACACTGTGGGCCATGTGCCTCGGGCTCTTGGGGCCTTGGGGGTGCTGAGCTTGGGTTATACTTTGGACCTGAGGAGTCTGGCTATGAGTCAGGGCTGGGTCTCCCCACAGCAGGAGGGAGGAGGAGGCTCCCTTCTGGAGAAGACACCAGTCCAGGTTCCAGAGGTTGGTCCCTGCTTGTGATGCTGTCCTTCTGGGCATTGCAACACTCCACCTCGGTCTTTTCTGGGCACTGCCCTCCAGGTGATTATGACTCTGGAAATCTCAGTCTATTGTTTGTTACTTGTCCCCTTCAGGAAGGGTGTGATGGTCAGAAACCAGAGGGCAGGGGGGCCGAGTATACCGGGGTAGGAGAAGTGCTTCCCTGAATTACATACCCAGGACAAAAGTGAAACTGCCTTCACTGACTCATGGGAGATTTTGCAAAGATCAGGTCTCACAAACACCTGGGGGATTTTTGTTTTTGGCATAAGCTGGACAGACTGTTCCAGGCCAGAAAAAAAACAAAGGAAAGCAAGACAACAAAATGAGTTAGCCGTCCTGACATCCCTTTAAAAGAAACTGTACTTTCTAGTACGAATCTCTAATTCAAACTGAATATATCTCATATCTGAGTGTGATTTCTCTTTCCACTGGTTTTGGATTTCTGGACCTGGCCTTGTTTACCAGCAGTGCTGGGTTTTCTTGCCGCGCCGTTCTTCTTGGCAGATGACTTTGAGACGCCTCCTTTCTCCGCCCGTGTCCGCCCCCCACGTTTCTTTCTGTGCCTCCTGGCTTTGCTTCCCTCTCAGCACTTGGTAGCTGTCTGAGGTGGTGACTCCTGTGAGTCTTTTTCCAACCAGTTTCCCACTTCCAACTCTGGCCTTCCCAGCATTAGCAATGTTTTGTTGCTTTTAACAAAAGCAATAAAATTTAATATTTTATGGCACTTCATTGAAGTATAATTTACACATGGTGAAGTGAACAAATTCTAAATGAACAGCTGGAGGATTTTTGACAAATGAATGCGCCAGTCACCTCCCCCATCAAGGTACAGAGCACTTCCATGGCCACAGTGAGTCTCCTCACCCCTTTCTGTTCAGTCCCTGCCTATCAGAGGTAACCCTTTTTTATTTTATTTATTAATTTTTTTTTTGGCAGTTTCTGGCTGGGGCTGAGTTTGAACTTGCCACCTCTGGTATATGGGGCCAGTGCCCTACTCCTTTGAGCCACAGGTGCCACCCACCCTTGTTTATTTTTTGAGCTGTGTTTTGCTGTGTTGCCTAAGGTAGTCTTGGATCCTGGCTTTATGCAATCCTTCCAGCTCAGACTGGCTAATGATGTTGACAACTTTTCAAATATTTATTGGCTATAGACTGAGTTGCTTTTTCTGCGATCATTAGTTCATCAAGATAACATTTACATACAGTGAAATGCATACCGCTTAAGGGTCTGGCTCATGGAAATTAGGCCATGAGGGTGTGGCTCATTTTCACATGTAAATATCAGCTAGACCCAGGTAAGGTGATTCCCTCACCCCAGAAAGTTCTCTTGTGACATTTTCCAATAATCTCCTTCACTGTTTTTTATCACCATATCATCACTAATCACAAAGTTAGTCTTTCTTGGGGTTAGGTTTCATTAAATAGAATAAAACAGCGTGCACATCTTGGTGTCTGGACTATTTTGTTCAATGTAACGTGCTTGGGATCCTTCGATGTTTTTGTGCGTATCAAGAGTTTGTTCTTCTGTTGTGGCTGAGTAGCATTCCTGAGTGCAGAAGTGTTTTCATTCATTTGCTTCTCCAGTCTTTCGGTGATGAATATTTGGATTGTTTGCAATTTTTGGCCATTACGAATAAAGCTGCTCTAAACATTCTTCCGAGATAGACTTTTATTTGTGTTGAGAGAGTATCTGTGAATGGGACTGTTGAGTTATGAGGTAGGCATCCGTTAAACTTTAATAGAAACTGCCAGTTCTTCCATTCTCCACTCCCACCTTCTGGGAACATGAGAGTCCACACCCTCGCCAACATTTGGTATTGTCAGTCTTTTTAATTTTAGCCATTCTGGTGGGTGTATGGTGGCATCTCGTTGTGGGTTTAATTTGCATTTCCCTAGTGACTAATGATATCGAGCCCCTTCATATTTGGAAAGGTTATATTTTAAGTTTTATACATTAAAAAAAATCAAATTAGAAGTTATTCATGAACACCTGCAGAACAGATACCCCAAAGCCCAGAATGTCATGTGGAGGACGCCCGGCCTGATGACTGTGAGTCAGATAGACAGATGTCAGTTTCAGTTACATCTTAAATTACAAATGAGTTGCCAACTCAGTGAAAAAAAAGCAGGGTTGAGGGGAGACATTTATTTAAAGAATATTTTGAAAATAGAAGGAAATGGCAAGGTTCTCCTCCCACCCCACCTCCCACCCGAAAGTCAGAATTTTGGAAGGAAAATCTGATCATGAGACATCCCCTTAGGACGCTGCCTTGGGGGCTGGCCTCCGTGGCTCATGCCTGTAATCCAGGCACTCTGGGAGGTCAATGTGGGTGGATTGCCTGAGCTCAGGGGTTTGAGACCAGCCTGAGCCAGAGTGAGATCCCATTTCTAAAAATAGCTGGGTACAGTGGTGGGTGCCTGTAGTACCAGCTACTTGGGAGACTGAGGCAAGAGAATCGCTTGAGCCCAGTAGTTTGAGGTTGCTGTGAGCTATGACACCAGGGCACTCTACCCGGGGTGACAAAGTAAGATTTTGTTTCCAAAAAAAAAAAAAAAAAGACCCTGCCTTGGTTTTCCTCTAGTGTTGGATATAATTCAGACTGCTTAGCCCTGTAAGTAGGCCTGTTCTGACCCGGAATTCCCCATCATGGCCAGCTCTCAGCCTTTGTGCGTGCCCGTCTGCTGCTTGGAGCGTGGTCGCCATCCTCCCTGGCCCTGCTGGCCCCCTGGCCGTCACTTAGCCAACAGGATCAGCCTGGGTTGATGCTGTCCCCTCATCCCCTACCCCCAGCCTGGACCAGTTTCTCGTCACCTGTGCTCCTGTAGTCCCCTGGGCTAAGCCTGGTGTCATTCCTGTTTACTTCTCGGTCCTTCCCCAGCCTGGGTTTCCTGAGGGGAAGGCCTCTTTCACCTTGGCCTTCTTTGTACTTTCAGTACCCAGCCAGGTACCAGCATCTGTCGGGTGGTGAACAGATGCTCACAGGTTAAAGAAGAGCATCGTGCAGGCAGTGTGACCCTCCTCCTCATACGATGGGCTCTCTGTGGATTTGTTTGCTTAGTCACACAGCCATTGCCCCCACGGAACCAGACTGACTCTCAGGCAGAGGTCCAAGGAGCTGGTGGCAAGACCAGTTGGGTGGCATTTGAGGGGGTGCTGTAGGCACCTAGGCCAGGCTAAATAAGAAATTATTTAGATGCGTGTAGGACAGAGACTGGGCATGACCAGAAAGTGGGTATACCTCCCCACTAAAAAAAAAGACAGTGAAAGTAAAAATCAACCAGGGTGGTGAGTGGAGCTCTGTGTCCACATCCTGGCTAAGTGAGCAGTGAGTGTTCTGCCTGCCCAGGTACAGAGCTGGACGTCACTGCTGTCCCTGTGAGAGCTCTCCCAGCCCGGGTCCTCACACTTTAGGCGTGACCACCTGGGGGCTTGTTCAGGTAAATGTAGGCTCCAGTTCAGGAGGACTGGCTGGGAGTCTGCACCTCTAGCTATGTGATTATACCATAGAAAAATTTTTTTAAAAACTTTTTTTGTAACTTTGAAAGAACATTTATGAGAAAAAGAGAAACCCCTTTTCCCTTTTGTTTTGTAACTTTAAAAGGAGAACATTTTGGGGGGAAAAAAGAAAAAAGGAATATAGTGAGTCCTGATTCTCTCCCAGGGGAGAAATTTCCTTAGCTGATTTGTGGCCTTAATTATATCTAGCTGTACCAAGCATAACATCTGGTAGATGTCAGTGTTTATTAATAAAATACTAAGGAATTTTACTTAATTATGTATTTTCTTATGCAAACTTGTATTCAACCTTAATGCAATGATCCAGTTCTCAAGATAAACATGAAATGTTCTGTTAGTATGTGCAGGGTATAGAAGATTGCAAATGCATCTTGTCATTATGACTCGTTGACGTTTGTATTATCTAATGCTGCACAACCCCCCCCCCCCCAAAACAGTAGCTTAAAAGAATATTATTTTCTTGGGCGGTGCCTGTGGCTCAGTGAGTAGGGCGCCAGCCCCATATACTGAGGGTGACAGGTTTGAGCCCGGCCCTGGCCAAACTGCAACAAAAAAATAGCCGGGTATTGTGATGGGCGCCTGTAGTCCCAGCTACTTGGGAGGCTGAGGCAAGAGAATTGCCTAAGCCCAAGAGCTGGAAGTTGCTGTGAGCTGTGATGCCACAGCCCTCTACTGAGGGTGACAAAGTGAGACTCTGATGAAAGCATTTCAAATTGTATGTAAAACCAGCACATAGTACCTATTGAATTAATGTACACAGCTATGATTTAATTAAAAAAAATAGAAAAAGTTTTATTTAAAACACCCTGCATTTTTAAATAGGGCAATTATAAATGGATAGCTGATGAAGTGGTTAATAATTTTTTGAGTTAATATCTAAATTATAATGAATTTGTGGAAATTTCTGTTTTGTTGCAGTCTTCAGATATCTACTTTATTTTTTCATAGCACGAGGCAAATAACCTATTATAATTTGGGGGCAATATCACTTATTTATATGGATCAGGAATCTAGATATGATAAAAAATTTAACAGCTCCTTAATAAACTTGGACTTTTGTCTCTGCACATAATAAATGTATTTGCCAAGCCTTTTTTAAAAAAACAATTCATTTTCTCTCCCAATGTCTGTGGCTGAGGAATTTGGGAGCAGCTTTGTGGGGCAGTTTTTGAGGGTTTCTTGTGAGTTATAATGGGGTGTTGGCCGTGGCTCTGGTTATCTGAAGCCCGGCTCCCTCCACAGCTGGCAGGTTGGTGTTGGCAGCTGGCTGGGGGCCTCGGTTTCCGTCACTGAGGATCTTTCTATAGGGCTGCTTGAACGTCCATGGGGAGTGATGTCTGGCTCTCATGGGAACCTGCAATCCAAGAGACCAGGTGAAAGCTGCAGGATCTTTTAGCTCCTGGCTTTGGAAGAACCACACCTGTTACTCCTGCAATGTTCTGCTGGCCACAGGGGGCCAGCCCTGGTTCAGCAGGGGAGGTGGTTACTGAGGGTATAAACACCAGGAGGCCATCTTGGGGGCGGGCCACCATGATTGTCATGGTGAATAGTACAAGTAGATATAGTATGGAATAAGTAAGAAAGGTCTACTCACATCAGACATAAAGGTGAGAGGATGGGCCCAAACTCCTTGCTATTGTAATCCATTGCTTGTGGGCTCTTTCTCATTGAAAGGCTGGTTTCCCTTCCATCCAGATTTCTGTAATTTGCTTTTCTAGCTGTTCTGTTTCCTTGAAGTTCTCTGTTGAGCTTTGTACATCCTTTGTAAAAATCGCAAGTTTAATTTTAAAAAGAGTAAGTGAAAAAATGGTCAGAAGAGGGCAGTGCCTGTGGCTCAAAGGAGTAGGGCACTGGCCCTATATGCCAGAGGTGGTGGGTTCAAACCCAGCCCTGGCCAAAAACTGCAAAAAAAAAAAGGTCAGAAGAACATGTAATTGTTGGCAGTCACTGCCTTTCAGGTCAACTGTTAGTGAACAGGTGTGGTTTTCTGTTATCACTCAATCTGTTACAACCACGTGAAAACCACCGCACTGCTGAGAAAATCTGACAAGCCTCTGAGATAGAAACTGATTTCCTGTGCGTGTGTGCGTGCGTGTGTGTGTGTGTGTGTGTGTGTGTGTGTGTGTGTGTGTGTGTGTGTGTAACTGTCTCATAAAGAGAATAGTGTGACTGGTCTCGTAAAGACAATGCAGTTCAACAAAGTAGTATCATGAATTACGAGGAATCTAGTGAGTAATTTTCATTCTCACTACAAAACCCTTGTACAAACCCAAACAAGGGTTTTGTAGTGAGAACAAATTTACATTTTATGCAAAATTATTCTAAAGGAAAGTAGCTTGAGTTGCTGACAACCTTGAAAGTAACAAGTTCTAATTCCAGGGCTACCAGGTGAGTCCTCCCTCAGAAAGAACTCTCTTGATATATTTTACATATTTATTTATTTTTAGCAATGTTTATCTGATTTCTTTTTTTTTTTTTGATTGTTGGGGAATCATTGAGGGAACAATGAGCCATGATTTCTTGATTTATAATAGTTTCTCTTTATTTGAAACAGAAAAGTATGAATCAAAATATGAATATCACCTATAGCTTTGCTACTAGTATAACTTTATATAACTTTAATGTGTGCATCCCCAAAGGACATGGACACGGATACAAAAGACATAATAAAATCCAAAAAGGCTTGTGTCTCACAGTATATGCCTTGAAGGTGCCCAGATAAATTCTTTTCTTTTCTTTTCTTTTCTTTCTTTTTTTTTTTTTTTTTTTTAGAAACAAAGCTTTATTCTGTCACCCTGGGTAGAGTGCTGTGATATCATAGCTCACAGCAACCTCAAGCTCTAGGGTGCAAACGATTCTAATGCCTCAGTCTCTGGTGAAGCTGGGACTATAGCCACCCACCGCTATGCCTGGCTAGTTTTTTTCCCCCCTATTTTTAGTAGAGACATGGGTCTTGCTCTTGCTCAAGCTGGGCTCCAACTCGTGAGCTCAAGCAATCCATCTGCCTTGGCCTTATAGAGTGCTAGAATTACAGGCGTGAGCCACTGCACCTGGTGTAGAGGACGTCAAGAGCCAGATGACCTGTGAGCAAGATGATTTACAGCAGGGGGGTGGACTCTTGGGCAATTTGTCCCCAGGAGTTCCTCATGGAGAAAGAGCCCCAGCCTTCAACAGGTAGTCGGTGTTAATTACTCCCCTCACCTGTCTTGTTCTGTCTCAATAAAAGGCTAGTGCGGAGGTTGCTCGGGGCTACCCTGCAAAGAAGGGCTAGCCTGCCTCCCACAGGCTTATACTTCTTCTTTTTTTTTTTTAATTGAATGGTAACTATGTACATTAATGCACTTCTGGGGTGGAGGGAAAACCCTTGAAGAAATCGGCCTGGGCGAACATTTCATGAGGAGGACACCCCGGGCAATTGAAGCAACATCAAAGATACACTATTGGGACCTGATCAAACTGAAGTGCTTTTGCAGCCTTATACTTCTAATCCGAGTCACGCCTGGTTCCTTCCTGCGGTGATCGAGACCAGGGCCATGGGGGCCTAACGGGTTGCGACACCTGGTCTCAGATAAATTTCTCGTATCTCCCTTCAGAAAAGTA
>CAUYQV010116281.1:0-18924 GCA_963574575.1 Galagoides demidoff
TCCCAGCTACTTGGGAGGCGGAGGCAGGAGACTCGCTTGAGCCCAGGAGTTGGAGGTTGCTATGAGCTGTGATGCCATGGCACTCTACCCAGGGGGATAGCTTGAGGCTCCGTCTCAAAAAAAAAAAAAAAAGAAAGAAAAGAGGCCAGCACTCAGTCTCCATAATGACTGCACAGAGTCATCTGTGATAGGTGACGTTCCCCCTGCTGGGTCTTCTCCTCCATCATGAGTGCCCTAGATTGAGCCCAGCCATCCTGACTGTGAACCTCAGACTTGTATTTTGTCCTCTTTCCTGGGCTCCAGACTCCAATTTCAAACTTCTTGCTGGTTGTTTCTGCCTCTAAGACCTGTAGACATCTCCTACATATGTTCAAAATGGACTAAATTGTGTTTCTACACACACATCTTGGCATGTGACATTTTCTGTCTGTAATGCTCGACACCTTTTCTCTTCTGCCTAGAGAATTGCCATGGATCTTCTAAATCCTTCTCAAATGTCACCACCTCTCTGCCACCCTCCAAGGGCATTCTAAGTTACAGATTAAATCTAAACTAGTAGCCCTCAATCCTAATTTTAGAGGTAATTCATTTTCTTCAAAAGTTTTAACAAAAATGTGAAATGGGTAGATAGAAATAGAAATTGAAGAAGAATTGGCAATTGCCAGATTTCAATAAAAAAAAAAGAAATAGAAGTTGAGTCAACAGTCTATGAAATACATGAGTTTTCTGCAGGATCTTTCAAAAGCATTTAAAGGTGGAAAAGTTAAAATGATTCAAGGGGGCTGGGTTCCTACATCCTGAGCTGTGGCTTATACCTGTAATCCATACTCTGGGAAGCCTGACAGCCCACACAGTTCCTGGCATACCCAGAACCCAATAAATATTTGTTGGGTTGAATATAGATTTATTCAAGCACAACTCAATTCACATCTTATTTCCTCATCTATTTTTTAAAAACTACACCTGTTGGTCAAGATTGCAGCTGGCATTGGAGGGGAATTTATTTCCATTGAACAAAGAGTGAGCAGGCAGGTGTCAATGGAGGTGTGGGAATGGGCACAAGAGAATGACATTGAGTAGACATTAAATGAGATGCTAGGAGATGGATCACCTGAGCAGATGTACAGCTAAGCATGGTGTCCATGAAGAAGCTTTCAAATGGATTTAAGAGCCAAAGCCTTTAAGAAGCTGGTGTAATTGTCACTTGGAATATGTTTGTATTAATTCACACAGAATACCAAAATGTAATCTTATCTAAAATCTTCCATTTACAGCCTTGTTCCCTCCCTTTATTTTCATCTTTTATTTTCTGCCTGGCTTCCTGTAGTCTGAGTATCTGACTCAGGTACATGTGTGATGATCTTGCCAGGATATTTATGGGGTGTGAGATGGCTTCATGCTGATAGTTTTTCAAGCCTTTGGGAATTACATGTTAAGAGAAACAAAACAGGACTCAAGGTCATGTACACCTGTCCTCTGAGTTAGAGCTCAGAAAGACACAGACCTAGATCTTATCTTAGCACTTCACAGAAGAGCATCAAAAGAATTAAGATATAATATTGTGTCTTTAACTTTTAAAGGGAACAGCCGACATAGAAATGTTCTTTTCAGTTTGATCAGGTCCCAGTAGTGTATTTTCAATGTTGCTTCAATTGCCTGGGGGGGTCCTCCTCATAAAATTTTCTGCCAGGCTGATTTCTTCCAGTGTTTTTCCTACACTTTCTTCTAGTATTTTTATAGTTTCATGTCTTAAGTTTAAATCTTTAATCCAGTGAGAGTCTATCTTAGTTAGTGGTGAAAGGTGTGGATCCAGTTTCAGTCTTCTGCAGGTCGCCAGCCAGTTTGCCCAGCGCCATTTGTTAAATAGGGAATCTTTTCCCCACTCAATATTTTTAAATGGCTTGTCAAAGATCATATAATGGTAGAAGCTTCTGCACAGCCAAGAAAACAGTAAGTAAAGCAAGCAGACAGCCTCAGGATGGGAGAAGATATTTGCATGTTATGTCTCACAAAGGTTTAATAACCAGAATCCACAGAGAACTCAAACGTATTAGCAAGAAACGAACAAGTGATCCCATCTCAGAGTGGGCAAGGGTCTTGAAGAGAAACTTCTCTGAAGAAGACAGGCACATGGCCTATAGATATATGAAAAAATGCTCATCATCCTTAATCATCAGAGAAATGCAAATCAAAACTATTTTGAGGTATCTAATATCAGTAAGATTAGCCCATATCACAAAATCCCAAAATCAGAGATGCTGGCGTGGATGTGGAGAAAAGGGAACACTTCTACACTGCTGGTGGGTTTGCAAACTAATACGTTCCTTTTGGAAAGATGTCTGGAGAACACTTAGGAACTAAAAATAGACCAGCCATTTGATCCTACAGTTAATTCCTCTACTAGGTATATAACCAGAAGATCAAAAATCACACTACAACAAAGATACTTGTACCAGAATGTTTATTGCAGCCCAATTCATAATTGCTAGGTCATGGAAAAAGCCCAAGTGCCCATCAATCCATGAATGGATCAATAAATTGTGGTATATGTACACCGTGGAATACTATGCAGCCCTAAAGAAGGATGGAGACTTTACCTCCTTCATGTTTACATGGATGGAGCTGGAAAATATTCTCCTTAGAAAAGTATCTCAAGAATGGAAGATAAAGTATCCAATGTACTCAGCCCTACTATGAAACTAATTTATAGCTTTCATAGGAAAGCTATAACCCAATTATCGCCCAAAAATAGGGGGAGGGGGAGAGGCAGGTGTGGGGCGGGGCGGGGGGAGGATGGGTGGAGAGAGGGTGATTGGTGGGATCACACCTATGGTTCATCTTATAAGGGTACATGTGAATCTTTCTAAATGTAGAATATAAATGTCTTAACACAATAACTAAGAAAATGACATGAAGGCTATGTTAACCAGTTGATGAAAATATTTCAAATTGTATATAAAAATAGCACACTGTACCCCATTACTGTATTAATGTATACAGCTATGATTTAATAAAAGAAATAAAAAAATGCAAGTGATATATGGGATTGTTGGCTTTTTTCATGTGGATTAATTTGAGTTCTCTATAGATCCTAGTTATCAAGCTTTTGTCTGATTCAAAATGTGCAATATCCTTTCCCACTGTGTAGGTTGTCTGTTTGCTTTGGTTGTTGTCTCCTTAGCTGTACAGAAGTTTTTTAGTTTAATTAAGTCCCATTTGTTTATTTGTGTTCTTATTGCAATTGCCACAGTGGTCTTCTTTATGAAGTCTTTCCCCAGGCCAATATCTTCCATTGTTTTCCCTATACTTTCTTTGAGGATTTTTATTCTTTCATGCCTTAAATTTAAGTCCTTTATCCATCTTGAATCAATTTTTGTGAGTAGGGAAAGGTGTGGGTCCAGTTCAGTCTTTTACATGTGGATATCCAGTTCTCCCAGCACCATTTATTGAATAGGTGGTTGAGTATTTCCCCCAAGGTATGTTCTTATTTGGTTTATTAATGATTAGGTGGTTGTAACATATTAGTTTCATTTCATGATTTTCTATTTGATTCCAAATGTCTATGTCTCTATTTTTGTGCCAGTACCATGCTGTCTTGACCAACATGGCTTTGTAATACAGCCCAAAATCTGGTATGGTGATGCCCCTGGCTTTGTTTTTATTACTAAGAACTGCCTTAGCTATATGGGGTTTTTTTTGGTTCCATACAAAACACAGAATCATTTTATCCAAATCTTGAAAGTAGGATGTTGGTATTTTAATAGGGATGGCATTGAATAGATAGATTGCTTTGGGAGGTATAGACATTTTACCAATGTTGATTCTTCCCAGCCATGAGCATAGTATGTTCTTCCATTTGTTAATATCCTCTCTTAGGATTTCATAATTTTCTTTTCTTATTTCTTTTTATTTTCTTTCTTTTTTATTTTCTTTTCTTTTTTTTTTTTTTGCAGTTTTTAGCAGGGGCTGGGTTTGAACCCACCACCTCTAGTATATGGGGCTGGCACCCTACTCCTTTGAGTCACAGGCACTGCCCTTTCATAATTTTCTTTATAGAGGTCCTTCACCTCCTTTGTTAGGTATATTCCTAGGTATTTCATTTTCTTTGAAGCTATGGTGAAGGGAGTTGTGTCCTTAATTAGCCTCTCATCTTGGCTGTTATTGGTGTATACAAAGACAACTGATTTGTGGATGTTGATTTTATATCCTGAGACATTACTGTATTTTTTGATGACTTCCAGGAGTCTTGTGGTTGAGTCTTTGGGGTTCTCTAAGTATAAGATCATATCATCAGCAGAAAGGGAGAGTTTCACCTCCTCTGCTCCCATTTGGATGCCCTTTATTTCCTTGTCTTGCCTGATTGTATTGACTAGAACTTCCAGCACTATGTTGAATAGTAATGGTGACAGAGGACAACCTTGTCTGCTTCCGGTTCAGAGAGGAAAAGCTTTCAGTTTTACTCAATTCAGTAAAATATTATCTGTGAGTTTGTCATAGATAGCTTCGATTAATTTCAGAAATGTGCCATGTATGCCTATACTCTTCACTGTTCTAATTAGAAAAGGATGCTGGATTTAATCTAATGCTTTTTCTGCATCTATTGAGAGGATCATATAGTCTTTGTTTTTGCTTCTGTTGATAGAGTGGATAATGTTTATGGACTTGCATATGTTAAACCAGCCTTGCATCCCTGGGATAAAACCCACTTGATCAGGATGTATGATTTTTTTGATGATAAGCTGTAATCTATTGGCTAGGATTTTGTTGAGAATTTTTGCATCTATATTCATTAGTGAAATTGGTCTGAAATTCTCCTTTTCAGTTGGGTCTTTTCCTGGTTTTGGTATCAGAGTGATGTTTGCTTCATAGAATGTGTTGGGGAAGAGTCCTTCCTCCTCAATCTTTTGGAATAATTTCTGCAGTATAGGAGTATGCTCTTCCTTGAAGTTTTGATAGAATTCTGGTGTGAAGCCTTCTGGACCAGGGCATTTTTTTGTTGGAAGATTTTTTATTGTTTTTTTCATCTCAGTGTTTGAAATTGGCCTGTTCAGGAGCTCTATTTATTCCTGGCTAAGTCTAGGGAGACAGTGTGATTCCAAATATTGATCCATTTCCTTCACATTGTCAAATTTCAGAGCATAGAGTTTCTGGTAGTATTCAGAGAGGATCTCTTCTATCTCTGTGGCATCAGTTGTTATTTCCCCTTTATCATTTCTGATTGAGGTTACTAGAGATTTTACTTTTTCATTTTTAGTTAGTCTGGCCAAAGGTTTATCTATTTCATTCATTTTTTTCAAAAAACCAACTCCTTCTTTCATTAATTTTCTGAATGATTGTTTTGTTTTCAATTTCATTGATCTCTGATTTCATCTTGGATATTTCTTTTCTTCTGCTGGGTTTGGGCTTAGATTGTTCTTCTTTTTCCAATTTCATAAAATAGCTTGTGTGTTTGTTGATGTGCTCTTTTTCTGTTTTTCGAATGTAGGCTTCTAAAGGAATAATTTTTCCTCTCAGGACTGCTTTTTTAGTATTCCACAGATTTTGGTAACTTGTGTCTTCATTATTGTTATGCTCAAGGAAGTTATGATTTCCTCTTGTATTTTTTCCTGCACCCAACTGTCATTCAACAGAAAGTTGTTTAATTTCCATGCCTTTGTGTGGGGTTGAATGTTTTTGTTGCAGTTGAGTTCCACCTTTAGTGCCTTGTGGTCTGAAAAGATACAAGGTAAAATTTCAATTCTTTTGATTCTGTGGAGGTTTGTTGTGTGTCCTAGGATATGGTAAATTTTGTAGAATGTCCCATAGGGTGATGATAAGAATGTATATTCTTTATCTTTGGGATAGAGTGCTCTATATGCATCTATCAAGCACAGTTTCTTTAGGGTCTAATTTAAGTCCCTTATATCTTTGTTTAATTTCTGTTTGGAGGATCTGTCCAGCTCTGTAAGAGGAGTATTAAAGTCCCCTGTTACTATGGTATTATCGGATATCATATTGCTCAGACTGAGTTTCAAGAATCTGGGAGCATTTAAATTGGGTGCATAAATATTTAGAATTGAAACATCTTCTTGTTGTATTTTTCCCTTGATGAATATAAAGTGACCATCTTTGTCTTTTTTGACTTTAGTTGCTTTAAATCCACATGTATCTGAAAATAAGATTGCAGCCCCTCTTTTCTTCTGAATTCTATTTGCCTGAAAATTTGTCTTCTATCCCTTAACTTTGAGTTTTAATTTGTCTTTTGAAGTTAGATGTGTTTCCTGCAGACAGCAAATGGATGGCTTGTGTTTTTTAACCCAGTCAGCCAATCTATGCCTCTTCAGTGGGGAATCCAAGCCATATTTATTGAGATAACTGATAAGTGTGGCAGTGTTCTATTCATCTTATTTTGCGAGAGTCCATTGCTTAGTTTTATCTTTTGCATCATTGCGGAAGTTAGGTTCTGTCCTTTAATTTCTAGGTTCGTAATTTGCTCTTGGTCCATTGTGATGGTCAGTGTGTAGAATAGGTTGTAGTATTCCCTGTAGAGCTGGTCTTGTTGTGGTGAATTTCCTCAGTGTTTGTATATCAGTAAATGACTTGATTTCTCTGTCAATTTTAAAGTTTAGCTTAGCAAGATATAGAATTCTGGACTGGAAATTGTTCTGTTTAAGTAGGTTAAAGATAGATGATCATTGTCTTCTTGTTTGGAAAGTTTCATTAGAGAAGTCTGCAGTCACCCTGATGGATTTGCTCCTGTAGGTCAACTGGCACTTACTCCTGGCAACTTGAAGAATCTTTTCTTTTGTCTTGACTTTGGACAGGTTCATCACAATGTGTCTTGGAGAAGCTCAGTTAGAGTTGAGTTGACCTGGGGTCTGATATCCCTCTGAAAGGAGTGTGTCAGAATCTTTGGTGATATTTGGGAAATTTTCATTTATAATATTCTCAAGTATGACTTCCATTCCCCTGGGGCATTCTTCTTCCCCTTCTGGGATACCTATAACTCATATGTTTGAATGCTTCATAAAGTCCCATAATTCTGTCAGTGAACATTCTGTTTTCTCTGTCTTCTTTTCTGCCTCTGAGATACCTCAAGAGCTTTGTCCTCTACCTCTTAGATTCTTTCTTCTGCATGGTCTAATCTGTTGTTGATACTTTCTTTTGCATCTTTAAGTTCCTTAATTGACTGCTTCATTCCTTTAGCTCTGCTATATCCTTTCTATATTCTTCGTATCGTTCATCTCTTATCTGATTCTGTTTTTGGATTTCCTTTTGGTTATTTTGCACTTTATGAGCAGTTTCCTTCATTGTTTTCATCATTTCCTTCATTGTTATCATCATCGGTATTCTAAATTTCCTTTCTGTCATTGCTATTATTTCTTTATAGGTGGGATCCTCTGCAGTAGCTACCTCATGGTCCCTTGGGAGGGTTGCTCATTTTTCATGTTGCCAGGATTTTTCTGCTGGTTCTTCCTCATGAGTGATTTTCTGCTTCCTTCTCCTAATTTTCCTCTTGCTCTTTAAGTTGCTGTACCTCTGGACTAGGGTTTTGATGAGTCCTTTTGGTACAGTACCAGAAGGATGAGAAGATTGAAGAGCAAGAAGAGAAAAAAGAAAGAAAAAAGGAAAGACAAAAGAGAAAGGAGAGGGGGTGGGTAAAAGGGGATATTAACAAAAAGAAGAGAGGCACAGAAAGTGGGAGAAGGAGCAATATAGGTGTACAGTAGGGTACTTTGACCCAACCTTAAAAACCCCCACCCTCTGGGGGTGCCAGGTTGGGTGGTTCCTTTGAGGTCAGCAGCTCTTTTCTATCCTGTTTGAACACAGTGCCCCACTTCCACCAAGTAGAGAGGAAAGACAAAAATGCTATAAATCAAACCAAAGCAAGCAAACTGAAAACTTTATGGGATAAAATTGGTCAAGAAACCAAATAATAGGGGTAGAAACACTAGCAGAAATGAAGTTCTAATTATTTAAAAGGGCAACAATGGAAAATTATATTTAAACTAGAAAAATGAAGAAAGAAAAGAAAAGAAAAATCTATAGGGAAAATGTTGAATTTAAAAACAAACAAAAAACCCAAAACAAGCAAACAAACAAAAATCAAAGCAGTATATATATATATATCTTGCTGAATATTGTCTGGGCAACAGGTGATCTTCTAAGGTATGAGATGTTAATCACAATGCTGATACGGCTGTACAAGATGGAGACTGGAGGTCTCTGCTGATTTCTCAAAACTTGCAGGGTGGAGAGCCTAAATATCTCCTCAACCTGCTTAAAAGGCACTTTAAACTAACAACCTGTGCTAAGCAGAAGCTTTCTTGGGAACGTACTTGACGCTGGGATCACTCCTGAAGTGGCTATCCACTTACCCAGTGTGCCAAAACCGATGTCACATTATGCCCCAGAGGGCCAAGGGTGTAAGCCATCTCAGTCCCCGCCTTTAGGCTGCTCAGTCACTAGATTACTGGCTCCTGCCCAGTCCTTGCTCTGTGACCCTGAGGGCAGAGCTTGCCCTGCAATTCTCCCACAGTGATTCAACGCGGCCCACAGCTGAACACTATTAGCTCCGTCTGACTCAGCGGCTCAGTCTGGGGCCCTAGACAATGCTTAAAGTCCTCTATTCTCTCAAGTTCTCCCAAGGTAGTTCAACTGAGTGCCAAGTCCAGAAAGAAAACCCAAACAGCTCACAGGTAAGGGCTTTCCAGATTGCAATCTCACTGCTGCTGTACTTACAGCTGCCAGCAGAATTAGACTGAGCGAACACACGCAAACACTTGCCAGTTCTCCACTGCTTTTGTCCTCCTTATGGGGTCCAGAAGTCCCTCGCTGACTCCCTGTGTCTCCAAAGGGATGTTTCTGGGCAGATCCCACCAGCCAGAGATGTCTGAAGTCTCCTCTCCCTGGACTCACCGTGCCCAGTTGCAATGAAGGTGTTACTTGGCCGCCATCTTGCTCGTAATCCTTTAAAGTCCTTTTAAAGTTTCCTGCAGAAAACTCATGTATTTCATAGGCTGTTGACTCAATTAAGTCAGATTTTTATTTCTATCTACCCATTTAATATTTTGTTAAAACTTTTGAAGAAAATGAATTATCTCTAAAATTAGGATTAGGCTGCTACTAGTTTAGATTTAATCTGTAAATTAGAATGCCATTTTGAGCTATAATGTCATAGGTAAAGGTTTTCAGATGAGTCAACAGTTTATGTGAACATGGATTCAATCTCCTGTAGACATTCAGGACACATGACCAGATAGTTAGAGAGCTGAGATCTAAGGGAGGAGGATGCAGGAGACACATGCGGCAGTGAGGTGTGGAGTGGGAGAAAGGGCAGGGAGGGAAGGTACTGGAGCATGTAGTGTCATATCAGCCCTAGGAGGCACCACAGGGGACCTTCTCCATGGAATGGGGGCAGCCATCCAGAACTTGAGCTTCTAGCAGAGACATTGGCTGAATTTGGCTTGGTGGGATGTGGGCTTCAAACCTATTTATGAAATGCTGCTTTTTTTGTATGGCTTGGGGAGGCTCAGGAGTGACCCATGAGTTCCCTGGAGCCCTGATATAGCCAGTGGCAGTGCCCAAGCAGGGACAGTCCCTCTGTAGCTTCCTCAACATTCTGCTCAGCATCCTACATCCCTCTCAGGCTCTTTGGTCCTGTGAGACAATAGGGCATGTGTTACTCTGAAGATTTTATTGATAAGGAACAGGAGGAGCCAGAAAGGCTGCTGACTTGCTGAAAATCACATGTTACCATGTTTCCCAGAAAATAAGACACTGTCTTAAATTTATTTTTTCTCAAGAAGACACACTAGGGCTTATTTTCAGGGGATGTCTTATTTTTATTAAGTATAATACAACAATCTACATTTATTCAAATAAAGTTAAGTCATCTTCTTCTGGAATCTGACAGGGGGAGCTGACCTTGTTGGTGGGGCTGGTGCTAGTGATGCATGAACTCCTTTCCTCCAGCCATTTGCACATGCACAATAGGATGCCTGTGACTGTGGTTACCACATGCACACCCACACAAGTGCAAATGGCCGGGACAAAAGAGCTTTGGCAGATAAAAGGTATTCCAGTCTTCCCTACTGCTCCATGCCAAAATGCATGATGTGGCTATGTATATACACTGCATAGCCGTGCCCATCACTAGGTCTTATTATTGGGGTAGGGCTTATATTTAACAAATGCATAGAAATCCTACTAGGGCTTATTTTTTAGGTAGGTGTTATTTTTGGGGAAGCACAGTAGTGAGTGGCAGGGTTAAGCTGGGAGCCAGCACTGGGGAAAGAGTCCTCTGTGGGCCTCATGGGCACCGACTGGGTGTGCCAAGTCCCCTTTCTCTAGGCTGCCCTCAGGGCTGTTTGTGCAGCTAAGGACCTTGAGAAAAGAGGTAACATCTTCCTCTCCAGAGCAGACAGCCTTACTATTTGCTATAAATGGTGAATTCCCCAAACTCATTGTCTCTCAGCTGTGGCATAACCCCCCATTTTATACAGAATTAGTCTGGGTCATTAGGTCACTTCTGTGGAACATGAGGCGGAGAGGAATGGAGCAAACCACGGACGCTCATCCTGCTTGCACGTTGTGAGCACTGCAGTCCTTTATTTCTGACCCAAAAGTCTCATGTCTTCTGTCAGCACCCACAATAAAGTCTCACTTCTTAGCTTGCAGATGGGTAATGTAGAATCTCAGGCCTGACACCCAGCTTCCTGAGCCCTGGCTGGAGTTTTGCCTACCATAGCACACATCTGGAATAACCCAGACCTAGAGGAGGAAATGCTGGATTTTGACAAAAATCATGAGGTATCATAACCAGCTGTGCTCTAGGCACCCTCTTTTTAATTTTTGAGGTCTGGGCTTTTTAAATTTTGAGGTCTCATCTTTTCTCAAGGTCTCATCTTTTTAAATTTTGAGGTCCTTTATCAGGACTTCAGTAGATGAGATGCAGTGCAGGTGACTGGTTCACCTATATGCAGAGACCTGAGAAGCCAGCCCAGGGCAGTACAGGGCAGCCAGCAGGAGACACAGGAAAAGATAAAGGGGGGAAGAGAAAGAATGGAGAATGGAAAGGAGACCATTCTGTAAAGACATTTAATGTCTCTTCACCATTTTATGACCTGCCATGTCATGAGAAGAAACAATTAGGGTGGAGGAACTGCTGTTCTGGTAAAGGTGCCTGGGAGATGGATCCAGATATTGGTGTTTGTGTGTGGGGAAGCTGGACTAGAAGAGCTGGGGAGAGAACCTGGGAAGGGGAAGGCTGCAGGGAGCAGGCGCTGTAGGAGAGGACTAGGCTGGGCCCGGGCAGCACCGTGACCTTGCCCTTGATATATTCAGTAGGCCTACTGACCATTTTTCTTGCAGGAATCCTAAAGAATCTTCAGCACTGAGGACAGACCAACCATGAGTGGGTGTTTGAGGTGGGACAAGTTTCTTCACACTTTGACCCACAGAAATGGAGGCCAACTCTGGCCAAGGCACAACCAGGGCTGGAAAAATCTGAAAGGATATCAGGTGCTCCTTAAAATAACTTGCCCTTCACTGATGGAAGTAGATAGGCCTCTGCCACCAAACCGTAATTGCTCATCAAGTCAAATATTTGACCAAAATCCAGGAATATTCATTCAGGGACAGTTAGCACTCTTAAGTCAGTAGCAAATGAAAGGTTTGGAAAAAATATACCAAAGTTCTCTGCATGTGTGCACTGTGGCCAACATCTAATATATAATTTCCTTCATTGTTAGAGATTTGTTTAATTTTCTTTTTCTTTTCTTTTCTTTTTTTTTTTTTTTTTATTGTTGGGGATTCATTGAGGGTACAAGAAACCAGGTTACATTGATTGAATTTGTTAGGTAAAGTCCCTCTTACAATTGTGTCTTGCCCCCAAAAGGTGTGTCACACACTGGATTTGTTTAATTTTTAATTGAAAAAAATTATACTACTTATATGAGGGATCCAAAGTAGTCAAATTCATAGAGAGAGAAAATAGAATGGTGGTCTGAGGGAGGAGACCTGTGGAGTTGTTTAATGGGTGTGGAGTTTCAGTTTTGCCAAATAAAAAGTTGTGGAGATCAGCTCAGCAATATGAATGGACTTAGTATCACTGAACTGTACATGTAAAAATGGTTAAGGTGGCAAATTTTATGTGAAGTGTATTTTAACCATAATTTAAACCAGATTAAAATTAAAATGAAAATGTTCATGCTATAGAAGAAAGCAAACATTAGAAAGAAAAGGACTTCTTTTTCATTGAATTTTAGGCAACTCCTTTGATTATTGGTAAGTAGCAGTTAGTTGGCCACCTATTCAATCTATGGAGAGATATATGTATATATACACACACATGTATATGTATATAAACATATGTGCTCACACATGGAATTTTAATATACTTCACACTTCACAAAAGGTCATTGCATGCTTCTTTGTATGAAAGAAAATAACCTCAAGGCTTATAGATTTTCTAGACAACATGAAAGTGCACTAGTAAAGGAAGACACTCAGTGTTCACAGCAGGATTCCTCAATATAGCCAAAGGCAGAGGCAACTCAAATGTTCACCAACAGATGAATGGTTAAATGAAACATGATATATATTTATACACAATGAAATAATATTTAGGGGAAGGAAATTCTGACCTGTGCCACAGCACAGATAAACCCTGAAGACATTAGATTAAGTGAAGCAAGCCAGACACCTGTTCTCCCTGGCCATCTGGTGCCTGTGGTGATATTGATATTCAGCAGTGAGGTCTGTAGCACTTTTCCTAGGAATAGTTCGAGAACCTAATTGTCCAACACAATAATGAGATACCCAGAACAGCTAAATTTATAGAAACAGAGAAAGGATGGCTACCAGGGGCTTTTAGAAATAGGGTGGGGCTGGGAACTGTTATTTGATGAGTGGAGAGTCTCAGTTTGTGCAGGTGGAATGAGCTCTGGAGCTGGATGCTGGTGATGGCCACAGAGCAGTGTGAACATACTTAATGCCACTGTATTGTACACTCAGAAATGCTTAACCTTCTTTTTACATGTGTTTTACCACAGTTAAAAAATAACAATGAAATACTATTTTAAAAAGATCAATGCATTTCAGCGCCCATGGCTCAGTGGTTAGGGAGCCGGCCACATGCACTGGGGCTGGCAGGTTCGAAGCTGGCCTGGGCCTGCTAAACAACAATGACAACAACAACAAAATAGCTGGGTATTGTGGCAGGCGCCTGCAGTCCCAGCTATTTGGGAGGCTGAGGCAAGAGAATTGCTTAAGCCCAAGAGTTTGAGGTTGCTGTGAACTGTGACACCATGGCATTCTACCGAGGGCGACATAATGAGACTGTCTGAAAAAAAAAAAGAGAGATCACTAGCTAAGGAAGCCACTTAGGTTAAGGG
Source organism: Galagoides demidoff (assembly GCA_963574575.1). Classification (NCBI taxonomy): domain Eukaryota; kingdom Metazoa; phylum Chordata; class Mammalia; order Primates; family Galagidae; genus Galagoides; species Galagoides demidoff. Next base: position 13,377 of record CAUYQV010116281.1, read on the forward strand.
TCACTCTGGGGCTACACATCTCAAACCAATGGGATCTAAATGTGACTAACTCCTGACTTGCCCTGTCTTCTTTCTGACACGAGGCCCTCTTGTCTGAGCATCTGAATGGTGGTGAACCGTCCTGCCCCGCTGGGTTTTCACACATTCTGGAGGATTTCCCTGTGAGCTTCTGTGTATCTCTGAGGAAGATTTTTCAGCATCAAAGGTGCTTTTGTCTTTTTTTCATTGAAGAAAGCCTTTGACACAGCCATAATCATCTTTGAATGAGGTAATTTCTCCAAATATATCTTTTGTAAAAATTGGTGATTCCTACGCAAGACTATCACCATGTCGATTCAAGAGGTCCATTTGGTATTGCACCTCCAGCCCCACCAGGGTGGACATAAGAACTGGACCCAGGCCTTGTCCCATCCCAGTGAATATTACCCACCCACAAGGTGTGTGGATAGATGAGTGTGTAATAGGAAAACTGTCCTGGAGCATACTTACTTTCTCTCACAACCACAGGTCCCTGGTTGGTTTGTGTGCTAAATCCCAGCCCAGGAAAGGGCAGTGTGGACTGTTAAGACTGGCAAAGCCATATGGTAGGAAACATAATTTACTCTGTAATTTGAGAACAGCCACGTTTCCCTGGTCAGCAGTAACCTATAGGTATCTAGTAGAATCAAAGGAAGGAATCAACCAAGTTAATGCACATAAAAAGCAGTGAAAAGTGGATTCATTAATACAGAGAAGAGGAGGAGTGTGGGGTGAAGGAAACTCACTACTTTTGACTCCCTGATGTGGCTAAAAACTCAACTGCTTTGTTAATTCTCAGTGGACAGTTAACCCAAAGTAGAAATGTTTCTGAGTTGCAGGAGCCCTGTCTCTGTGTGTGTGTGTGGCTGTTTTGAGTCACCTCAACTTCTGACCTCTATCTAGCCTGTTCTTATAGTGTTACCATTGTTTGAATATTTGGGAATTCCACAGTGACTCAGGTGTTTCTTCCTCTTTCAGAAAGAGCTCAATTGGCACAATCCTGAAAGGAAATTTCTATAATTATATTATAGATAAGGAATCAGAGACTTGTTAGAAAATTACTTTGAGAAGTAATTTGCTCAGAGTTACACACTGAGGAAGGCCTGGGCTTGGAGCTGGGCAGAGGGTTTGATGGGATCAGGCCTCAGTTGGTCACTGGGATGCTTTAGGTCCCAGTGCTGTCCAGTCCCCATTGCTCCCAGCTTCACTTAACAGGGATTTTGCCACCATCAAGTCTCAGGACAGGGAGGCCTTGAGCCTCTATCCTGAACTCAGAGACTGTTAGCACAATAAGATCTGTGAGGCTCAAGAGAAAAGTGGAGCAGGGCAGCCACCAGTTGCTGGGGCTCAGAGTGCTGCTCTGGGGGAGGTGGATGGGGCCCTGGTTGGTTTTCGGGTCTGTTCCCAGCATTTCTGCCAGCACTGTCCTCCTGGTGATACACATAGTTGCTGCCTAAGATGAAAACTACTTCTGAGATGGGGAATCACGCTGACCTCAGGTGGCTGCCACCACTAGGACCAGGAACCCCAACTACATTCTCCCAGCCCCTTCATCATTCCCTGGGTGTGATGTGAGTGGTCTACCCACCTTGAGAGTGAGGGCAGTCAGTGAGTCCTTGACTGACTCTCCCTGAAGGGCAGTGCTCTGGCGTCTCCCACCCGTCAACACTCAGCAGGTCCTGGACACTGAACACAGGAAAGCAGCATATCAGGGCCATGAGATCAGCAATGTGGTGCAAATGCTGATGGAAGAAAATTCTGGCTATGATGTCTCTGCCTCATGGGACACCTGGATTTCATGTGTCCCAGAGTTATCTTTTTAAACTTTTCTTTTCTCATATGCCTAGGCTCAATAACTATGTATTTCCCAGATTACATTTCCCTGACCACCCTCAGAGAATGTTGTTTGCAGTGATGTTTGTCTTATCAGGATTTTTTTGGGGGGGCAGGGTATATTCTCTAGGTTCTGTTGCTTACTCTTTACTCCAAAATACATGATTTTTGTTAGAAAAGTGCTGAGGGACAATCTACAAAGGGTGTGCAATGGTGGCAGCTTCCTTCACTGTCCTCCCAGGTGTGAGTCCATGATATTCCGTGACATCTCCCCCTTTCTCTTCCTTCCAATCCAGGGAACTGTCAGTTGTGTGCTCCCCTTTGGATACTGAAATCTGAAAGGGTGCATTTTCTTCCTAAACAGTCCCTGGGATCCCAACTGGGATGTTGTTGGCCTCAGTCTGACCCAGAGCTTGCCTCCCTCACTAGCAACTCCTAGATCTGCCTGTTCCCGCCCCCTCCCAGGCCTTTCTTCTCACACTGTAGTTGTCTTGAGTCTGTTCATTACCAGAGCAGACAGGTTGAAATTGATCTTCATCTTTCCTGTCTTTTCTTCCTTATTTATTTATTTAATTGATTTTTAGGTTATTGTGAGGCTACAAACAACCAGGTCACATTTTTTAAATTTGTTAGGTAGAATTCCTCTTGTAGTTGTGTCCTGCACCCCTAAGATGTGCCATATACCCCTACCTTGTGTCCTTTAAGTGGGAGCACACCAATCCTCCTCCCTACCTTCTTTCCTTTCTTTATTGAAATTCTTATCCATCCTCTAATCATGTCCTCCCTCTAGATGCAAATTCTCTTTTATGTTATTCTCCAAACATAGTTTTCTAAACTTCAAACAATTTTGACAGAACTCAGCCAGAATGAGCCATGACTCAATTCCCCTAGACTCCCACTTGGTCCCAAATCCTCTTGGGCATTTATATGAGATACTCTGACCTCAGACCTCATTATTTCTCATCCTCCTCTCCATTTGCCACTTAGACCTAATTAAGTCCCACAACCACAGTGGCATCTTCCAAGAGGGTGGTGGTGGTGACAGGTGAGTTGGGTGAGCAGGAGGAGGAAAAGTAAGGAAGGGAAGTGAGCTGGTTTATATCCACAGATTTCTCCTTAGATTTCTGGCTGGACCTTACTCACCTGAGGCTAATGGCACCTGTGCAGGATGTTCTGCACCCACACACATCCCTGAAGGCTGCTGACACACATCTGAAGTTGTGTTAATGGTGATGAGGCTTTTCACTGCACTGCCTGGGAATGCTGGGAGAAGTAAGTCCACATAGAATACACTGTTGTAAATACTACAGGGCCTGTCAGTCAGGTCAGAAAGGAAGGAGAGAGAACTTTAGGTTTGGATCACAGAGAAGAAAAGAAGACACAGGCAAGGGGCCAGGACGCTGCATGTCCCAGTTCTGGGCAACCTGGGCACAGGTGTTCATAGGCACAGTGACACTAGCTGTATCCTAACATTTTGGAGAGATTGCCTGTGTCTGGGAAGAGGTGAGGCCAAGACAATTCCTAGCACAGGACCTGTGATTTATCAGGTTTCTTAAGTTTGGGGAATGTTTAAAGCTGCTTTCCCTCAATTGACTGGGTCTGACTTTATGTGACTGATACATTGAAGTGATCTCCACCTGTGGCACTTTAAAGTCAGCATTTTAAGAAGTGTTGCAAGTGATGTTATCACCACGAATGTGTTGTATTTTTCACAATGAGGTGAGGGCTTGGCTTTAAGTTCCTCCAATCTGTTCCCTAGCGTGTAAAATCCCCCTTCTGCTTAGCGTATGTGAAAGGAGCAGCCACTATTGGGACCAGAGTGTCCTCATCAGAGTTTGAGGCTCCAGAGCCAACACTTGCATTTTTATCTGGGCCCTACCACTTCCCAGCTAGGTGAACTTATGCAAATGCAAAAATCTCTCTCTGCCTTAAAAAGGATAAATTACATCATTTGTGGGGCCCAGAACAAAATGCAAATGTGTGTCTCCTTCCCAACGGTTACTAAGAGGGCATTCCACCAATGTGAGCACTGAGACTGCCTAGGTCAGGGCTCAGGGAGTGGGCCCTGTTCTTAATTTCCTTGTGCACACAGGGATACTAAGGACAGCTCCATGTGGACTATTCCTCAGCGTGGATTGTTTTGTGTAGATTCAGTGCATGCTTCCAAGTGAGAATTTAGAGTGGGTGTTGTTGTAACTCAACCCAGTTTCAAAGGAAGGACCCTTGACTACAGCCAGGAAATCCTGGGGCCAAAGGTTTTCAGGGTCATGGAGGAAGTCCCTTCTAGCCCTAGTGTCTTGCTTGCAGAATGGAGATTGGATGGTGCCCCACATCCCACGAAGAGAACAAAGACAGAAAGAAATTGAATTCTCCGATAGGGTGAATTCATCCAAGTGTGCCGGGTCTCTCCAGTTTTAGCACCCAAATCCTGGGTCCCAGAGACTTCCTCTGTCCTGAGAAAACTGGGGTGGCTTGTCATTACACTCACTGAGTTTTGCTAGGCTACTTCTAGGCAACCTGTCTCTCATTTCATTTGATCTCCACCACAGCTCTGGGCACATTCTACAGTTATAGAACCTGAGTGGGGGGAAATAATTGGTGGTAACACTGGGGTTAGGATTGGAGACTCTTGTTTTGATTTCTGAAGCCTGTGCTTAACTCTACCCTACAGGTCCTCAAAATCACCCTGAGAACCTGGCCCAGAGGTTCTGATGCAAAAGGTGAGGAGGGCCCATGAACACCCCTATTGCATAGCATCTGCTGCTGGCCATGGTCCTCACTGTTGTTAGTGCCAGGAAAGGACTTGGTGCTTCCAGGGTTCTTCTCCAGAGGCTCTGATGTGATTGTCCCCAGGCATGGTGTCCACGGCAGGTTCTGGAAACTCTCTAGGTGATGCCTTTGTGTAGCTGGGGCCAGGGTCGCCTGCTCTGTACCTTGCTTTGTCCCTCTGTAAGAGGATAAAACGAGGCAGTGGGTGTCATACAGCTCTGGAAACAAAAGGAGGTGTTTTATCTCCTACACAGAATGCCATGAGCTCATGAGCTCAGAACTCAAGTTAGACAGTCAGATGCATGGAGAGCCCTTAAAAAGATTAAGACAAAATCAATAGGGCTTTCAGCTTTGACTTGAGAATATATTGGCTGGTATCAGCTAAGGGCCAACCCCCTAGGGCAACAGGTGCCCTCATTCTCAGGTACCTGGAACGGGAAGTATGGGGCTTTCAGGCATCACCTGCACAGGTGTCTTCCTTCAGATTTTTGAAGCCACTTTCTTGGGACAATGCTTGTTCTGCGCTGGGATATGGGAAGGAGCTTTTTATATCTTGCTTAGGTAGGGGCCTAGCACTTGGAGATAGAGCTAGTGGAGTTACAAACAAGCAAACAAACCTCCCCAAGCACAATTAAATGAGCCACCACCCCTACCCAGACACCCAGTTAAATTTGAATTCCAGATATGCAATGAAAAAATTTTAGGATAAGAATGTTGCATGCAACATTTGAGATGTACTTATCCTGAATAATTATTTGGTGATTATTTTCATTTCAACTTCAGTGGAAGTCTTTTTTTTTTATTAATTGATAGCTATATACATTAATGCAAACATGGGGTACATTGTACTGTTTTCATATACAATTTGAAATACTTTCATCAAGCTGGTTAACATAGATTTCATGTCATTTGCTTAGTCATTGTATCA